>PVLA01001397.1:0-95693 GCA_004027455.1 Hydrochoerus hydrochaeris
AACGAAGAATACAGAACTGTCGGGTTCCCAGAAGAGGCATAGAGAACCGTACCTAGAACCCAGTTAGGGGTCAGCCTTTGGGGATGGGAGGAAGAAGTCCACCACTCCTTGTGGTAGGAGGGTAAGAAGAAAAAGGTAGAACACAGAAACTTTTCTTTGTACTGAGACCCAATGGAAAACAGGAAACAGACTTCACCATGTAGATGTCAGGTTGCTGGGCAGAGTTGAGGCTGAGTTTGCAGGGACACCAGTCTGAGGATATGCAAAGAGAAACTGGGAGGAAGAACTCACTCAGGTAGTACTAAGGCTGAGATTTTTCTGGATGGTTATGAGGGAAAATTAATGGATTGAGTTTCACCATATGTGATTATTCGCACTTTTCCCCCCAGCTACTTTTTCTTGAGACGGGGTTTCACTATGTAGTTCAGGCTACTCACAGTGATCCCCCTGCCTCAGCCTCACGAGACTAGGATTATAGGAATATGTCACCACACCTAGTATCAATTCTATAAAGGAAGAGGTGCAGGGTAATTTTTCTTTTGTTGGAAATAAAAGGCTTTTAAATGTATAAATAGAGCAAGCTTTTGATTGAGAATTGATGATAAATAGGTAAAATTAATTAAACCCATTTTCACGACTTTAGGGCTTGAGTTTTAAAATCACTGAATACATATCATCTGAAATTGTTGACTTAATTAGTCATGAAAGAATCCCAGACAGGGTGGCGAAAGGGATAACATGGTGCTGGAAGGTGGAAGCCAATGCTTTTAGCCACCTGAAGAAAGGAAGTGGCCAGTCTCTGCCAAAATTGATAATTATTTTTAAATGTTAAAATAGTAGCATCCAGCTGGGGATTTAGCTCAGTGGTTTAAGCGCCTGCGTGGCAAGCACAAGGTCATGAGTTCAATCCCCGGTACCAAAATAAATAAATAAATTAGAATCTTGTTTAAAAAAAACTTTTCAAGTTATTAAATAGAAAATGAAAGTGTCAGGGCTGGGGATTTAGCTCAGTGCCATAAGCATCTGCCTGGCAAGTGTAAGGTCATGAGTTCGGTCCCGGCAAAAAAAAAGAAAATGAAAGTGTCATTTGCCTGTGTCAACACCCAGGGAATGTCATCTCGCCTAATAATTACTTCTCTTAATTTTGTTTTCTTTTACAAATTCATTGGCCAGCATTTCCACAACAATGCAAGTAGTAATAATTTTTGTGTGGTATTTGACTTTAATTTTTCAAATTTATCTTTAAATATGAAGCTGAGTTCATCTTAAATTGCGTCACTGTTTAGTCTCTTCTGTACTGACCAAATTTTTTCACTCTTGATCTCTTGACCTAGCAGAGTACGGGTAGATGTCATGGTAGGGAGACACGGCCTGCCCGCAGTCAACCCCATCTGCTCATGAAGAGCTGGTGCTTTGACGATCACCTGGATTTATAAATGATACTGCTCTGTTTATTACTATTTAGAGTTTGGGGGCAAACTTTGGTCCCCGTGTTACACTGCCATTGGAAATACATTGGTAACAGTTTCATACCTTAGGGTAAACTGTTTAAAAAGCATCTGACTTAAAGTCTCAAGACGATCTTGTGATTGAGTAAGCTTTTTAAAAAATATTTTCTATTCTTGCATTGGTATGGTTTTCTTTCTTCAGTTAATTTTGGTGAACTGTATGCTTCTGTATTGCACTAGGTAAAGAAATAGTGCCTTGAGTTGTACATAGTAATTTCAAAATCAGAATCTACTTTACACTTGTGGATATTTTCTGTGTATCTTTAGTTTTCTGTATTTTAGTTTTGTCCTCTTTTTTTCCTCCATTATATTAATGAGTTTTTTCTCCATTGTATTAGCGAGTTTTAGTTTAATTTTATATAGTGCTATACTTTTTAAAAAAATAAGTGATTACTGAATCAGTTGTGATTTGGTATTTTGATTGTTGCTTTTCTACCTTTACGACACCAAATCCTATTTTCAACTTTTCTTCAGTTTTGATTGTACTTGAGTTAGATGTTTGATTCATTTACAATTATTTTTCTTCATTTATGAGAGGTGTTCTTTCTCCTTAAAGCTGTGAAATTTCTTCTAAGTACTGCTTTTATTAAATTTCACCCTTAAGTATGTAATTTTTTATGAATTATCAGTTGAACTGTTGTGATTATCTCATATTATTTAGGAGAATGTTAAAAAATTTCCCAAATGTCTGGAAATTTCTATTTGCTTTTGTCTCTGACCTTATTGTGTTGTAAATAGAAATTACACGCTTTTCCTATTTGTAATTTATTATATCTTAATTCTGGTATTAAAATCTTCTGTAAAACCTCTATGAGCACTTGAAAACTTTTGTAAGTGACCTACTTTCTTGAAAAAAATACAAGTGTGTTGTCTATTTCCAGGATATAAAATTTAAAATAATGTCTCATAACTCAATTTTATTAATTATGAATTACATCCTTGGGTGTCTTTCTTTACTCAATCTATTAAATACTTCTGCATTTCTCTTATATTTGTTGCTTTTTTCCTCTATTTGGTACTTTGGGAGGGGCATAAATATTCATAATTAATCTTCATTGTGGGCTGTACTTTTTGCATTATTAAGTGTTGTTTACCATCTTGAAATATTTGTATCTGTATTTATCCATGAGTGATATTAATAATGAGCTCTGCTTTCTTTTGTTATATCTTTTCTTTGTTGTTCGTTTTGTTTTGGAGGGAGCTGTTTGGGGACAGATTCTCACTGTATTGTTCAGACTGGCCTTGAACTTACTGTGTAAGCTGACCACGAACTCACAGCAACCCTCTTGCCTCAGCCTCCTAAACCTGGCCTTGCATAGGTATGTGCCACCATACCTAACTTGCTTGATGTATTTTTATTCATATTGTTTCTTTTAAACTTTTTGGGTCCTCTGGCTATATGTATGTCTTTTATATACAACATGCAATTAGAGTTTGTTTTTAAACCTCTTCTGGGGATATTTTTCTTGAGGAGGAGTTCTCTAATTCACTTTATTGATGTAACATGTATACTTGATTCTAAGTACTTTTATGTATTTTATATTTCTTTGCAATTTCCTTTGCCCTCTGCCTTTTACTATATGACCTGCATTTTCTTTAATTTCCTCTTTCTCGTAATTAAAAGCAGTGTAGTCTGTTTTTGTTTTTACTATTAATTAAACTTTTAATTTTAAAGCCAGGCATGGTAGGCATGTAATTCCAGCTCTCAGGAGGCTGAGACAGGAGGAGCACTGGTACTTTGAGGCCAACCTGGGCTACAAAGTAAGTTCAAGGCCAGCCTGAACTACATGTTGAAACCCTGTCTCAAAAAGAAAAAAAAAAATTAACTTTAATTAATGTGTTTATACCTCTACCTGGAGTTTTATTAACTTCAAGAATGAGACAACACTGAGTATTTAGTTATGTCCAGGGACAAAGTTTGAGACCATTGAGCCACATGAACTTAATCCTCTTATGCTTCACCCTGCTTCTTTATTTTGTTATACTTGAGGATTTTTTCCTGTTTTTATGATTATTTTGGGAAAAAATTATTACTACAATATATTTAAAGGTTGTATTTGTGAGTGTTACAAATTATTTGATCTTCCTGTTAAATGTTAGGTGATCTGACATGCATAGCCTCTGCTTATGTAACTGTACACTCCCTATTCTCAGAACTTGATTTTGAACCATTTCTTGTTTGAATGTATTATACATCACTGCATAGGTTGTCAAGAAGAGTTACTTATGAGACGCATTTCCCATGCCTACTGGGAAAAGCTATTACTTTTATACTTGATTGGGAATTTAATTGCTGACTGAAATAATTGGATCTTATTCTTCTCAAGCCTACATAAATACTGCTTCACTGTCTTGAATGCTACTCTGAAAAAGTCAGAGGCCTGCTGACTTTTCTTTCTGTATCCAACTAATTTTTGGATATCTTGATGCTAAAAGAATTCAGTGTTTACCCATGAAATCTTACAACTTCACCAAGGCATCTCAGTTTTGATGATCCTATATTGCTTCCTCCTGGAACATCAGTTGCTCTCTTGTTTCAACTATTTCCTGTCACAGATTTGAGCATATTTTGTTTTGCTTTGTTTTGTTTTGCTGTCTACTTCTAGAACTCTTTTATCTGTATGTTGGATCTCTGTGTTCGAACCTTCTTATCTGTCATCTTCTCTACCTGCTTTCATCTACTTGTCCTTTTCCTGTGCTTTTGTGCAGTTTTTGAAGTCTGTTTTCCACATCAACTCTGTTTTTGGTTTGTGGATTGTACCTTTTATAACTTTAATATATTTATTAGTTCTGCAAAGATATTTCTTTGTCATCAATTTCTTTCAACTGCCAGCCCCCCTTTCATCTGATGTCTTATTATCTTGTCTTTGATCTTTTCTTCCATAGAATTTCTGTTAATTGTTATACACAAGTTTCTTCTGCGTTTTGTTCTTTCAGAATATATTGCTTACTGGTATTTATTTATTTATTTATTTATTTTGGCCTTTTTGAGACAGGTCTTGCTATGTAGTCCAGGTTGGCCTTGAACTCAGTGTGTATCCCAAGTTCACCTTGAATTTGCAGCGACCCTCCTGCCTCAGCCTACTGAGTGCTGGGATTACAGATGTGTGCCACCATACCCAGCTGCTCACTGGTGTTTTCCATGCCATTGGAGTCTCTCACCTCCACCTCAGTTTATTTTTTCCAACTTGTTTTTGATTGGGACATAATTATTGGAATTTATTCTTGGCCCCTTGGGTGATCTTACTTGAAGCTCCACAACCCCAGCTCAGCTTTGCCTTTGGAGCATGGTTTTGAGACTTGGTGGCTGGTTTTCCTTTGTGGCCCTTCAGCACTCTGAAGAGTCTCTGGTTGTCTTTCTGGACAAGACACAGTTGATTTGGTGTGGCCAAACTCTTTTCCCTTTTTTATTGAGGCCAAACTCTTCCTTTTTTTTTATATTTTTCTTCATTGAGACCTTTGTCCACAGTTTGTGACAATTAGCTGCTGTTTTTTGCTTGTTTGTTTATTTTGGTTTTGCTTTTTTGGAGTGGGGAGAGGTCTTAGCTTAAACATCTTTGTGCCTTCAAGTGTTGGTCATTCTAAGCTCCGTATTTATAACTTTAGTGCCAATGACCCCTCCAAGTATGGAAGTGTTTTCTGATAAGATTTTATTTGTCATGCCGGTTTCCTGTTGCAGAGGATTCTAGTGTCCTGAGGATGCACTCAATTCTTAGTGTCTTCTGGGTAAAAACTGTTACTTTCCTCTGTGGATTGCCATGTCCTACTTTCAAAATATCAAGGACACAATGTCATCAGTCATCTGAAGTTTGTAAGGAGATGAATATGAGGATCAGCACTGCACTGGCCACAGTGCTCATTCTTTTAAGGTTAGCCATCGTTTTTTTACAAGCATACCCTTACTTGCTTCTGATATTGGGTTCCCAGTTTGGTATTTTCCCATTAATTACTAAATATAAAGTTAAATATTTACAAAAATTAGTCTTCTCTCATACTATGTAAGTACTGAATAGCAATGTTTGTATTCATTCATTCATTCATTCATTCAAACAATGGTGTTTGAAAACTGGGGTTCAGTGCCATGGAGAAGGAGGTGCTGACTGTCCTATCTGATACTCTCAGGGGCCATTTCTCACTGCAAAGAAAATTGGGGTTCACACTTCAACTTCTGCATGTATCAGGATCACCCTGAGGGTGTGTTAAAATGGCCTTTGGGGCCTCACCCCTAGAGTTTCTGACTGAAGCCTGGAAATGGAACCTGAAAGTTTGTGTCCCTACGTTCTTGAGTGATGTTAATGCTGCTTGTCCAAGGACCAGACCTTGAGAGCCGCTGTCTTAAAGGCTGATAATTACTTAGACCTTCAAAATGTTGGTGACAGTGTTCTACATGGTAGAAAAACAGACAAACATGGGAGTCACTGCATCTCCTTAGGACAGTTGTGGACCCTTCTTATAGGACACCTTTAGAGAAAATATTTAAAAACTTAAAGATGACTCCCAGATGTTCTGATGCATTTAGCTTTTTAAATACTCAACAAAGGGACATAGGTACTCTCTAGAAATAAAGACAGATAAAAGAATAATGGACAAAGATAAATTAATATGCTAGGCAATATAGAAAAATATTCAGAATGGTGGTTGTTTTTAAATGCACTGTATGTTCTGAATTGATATCTGGTACCAACAATGTTGTACTACTATTTGTCTGAGTTACTCACTAGGTGCAGTACTGGGAGGCTAGCCTCCTTGCCAGGCATTCACCAGAATGATTGCTCCTCCCTCCTGCTTTGCATGAAACTGACCCCAATATTTCCAGATACCCCTAAGGCTCGTTCAGCCAGGCTCTTCAGTGACTTTGTTGGCAGTACACATTTTCCATAAGAAACATGCTGATGTATCTCATGGGGTAGATTTGGCAGGCATAAACCTGCTACATAACCTTGTTCTGATTCCATGAGGTTGGAGTCTGAAGAAAGATAATTCAGTGTTACAGCTCTGGTTCTTCTGTGTACACCTTTGTCAGCAACTTTCAGTCTTCCAAATGTGTTTCCAAAGTATGAACACACAGCTTGCATGCCTAAGAAGTTTGTTGAACAGTCAAACTGCAGACGATGGATTTCGTACCTTTTTACTGACTCTTCTGAGTGTGAATCCAAGGCAGAAGAAACACTAGGGCTTATTGGGAAATCCCCCCACATTGGAGAAAGACGCTTATTACTGAGAATATACGGAGCATGGACTTTTAAGTGGGAATAGGTGTTGGTAAACTGAATAACACGTAACAGTAAGAATAGTCTTACTGCAGAGTCGCTTTCTCAAATTATGGAATTCAGTTTTTTTCCTCCTGGTTTCAGAGAATTTGTGTTCCAAAATGCTTAGGCAGGCTGCTTTACTTGAGACCTCAGTTTCCTTATCTGAAAAATGAAGCTGTATTGGACCAGATTGAGCTATTTGGCTTTTAAAATCCCCTCCTCTCTGATGAACACTATAAGCTGATGGATGATTAACTTTCAGAGTGGATTCTTCTCTTTGATTTAATTAAGGAAGCCACATGTAATATATTGCTTCAGTGTTTTTCAGGGCTGCTAAAGAGAGAACATTCTGCTCCTACCTGTTATAATTCCCTCCACTGAAAAATTCTGTACAGTTTTAACATACAGGGAAAGAATTGTCCTTCAGGCTTTATAATACACTTTCCAAATAAAAGGGTTTTATGTGTGTGTGTGTGTGTGTGTGTGTGTGTGTGTGTGTGTGTGTGTGTCGGGGGGTAACCATTAGTCTCAAGTGTAGCCACAGGCGACGACCACAAGTGTCCCCTCAGTTTAGGGCAACTTAGCATTGTGATGTAAGAATGGGTGGAACAGTGCAGCCAGAGATGCTTTCCTGTTGATGAGGAGGGAGAGGGGGATAGACACTCACCTAAATATCAAGGACAAGACAGGATTTAGCATTCTTGGTATCCTAGTAGTCAGGTAATCAGTATAATACAACTTCATTAGCTTTGTTTGTTGGGGTGGGAAGTGTTATATAGCACAAAGCTTTGTTTTTGGGTTTTGGGTTTTTTTTGGTCATGGAGGCTCTCTGGAATTGCTTAAGTTCTTAAACATTTACTTTGAATTTATACCACTGGGTAATTTTCTCTAGGAAAACAGGCATACATTTAGTCATTCATACCACAAATCTCATCAGAGCCAGACCTTCTGGGCCGTGGAGACAAAAGAACAAAAAGAAGCATATTACTTGTCCTCTGAAGAGTGATTTTGAGTAGCTTGAGACCCCATCACTTTGAAAGAAAATAATTCCACACACTGGAGATGAGAAAAATGTATATTGCATGTTACACAGAAATTGTCATTGGAGGTTTCATGCTAAGTATAGAACTTGAGTATTTGTGGTGACATAGGCCCCTTACTCACAAGGTTACAAGATCTCCAGTCCAGCAGAGCAAGGGCCTTGTTTTACAAAATACGTGATACCCACATTTAAAGAAGGGAAGGTTTATTTAGCTCACAGTCTGTAGAGGTTTCAGTCCATGATCTGCTGGCTCCAAGGCCAGGTGGTATGGCACACAGGCATGGCAGAGGAGAAACAGTTCATGGTGAGCAGAAAGTAGCAAAGCAACAAGAGAGGCAACCATGGCTCTCTCTATCCCTTATATTTTATCCAGGCTACTTAAGAGTGTGTAGCATTTCACACCTTTAATCCTAATGCCCTTGATCCTAGCCATGTACCAGGAATCAGTCCCAGCGACCCACTCTAGATCCCACCACCTCTGAAAAAGCCCCACCTATGGACTGCATGAGGCTTTGAGGGGACATCTAGGCACAAGCCATAACTGTCACTAAAGAAGATACCTTGAATGATTTTGGATTTTTCTTGGCATATACTTGCTAAAATACCCAAATCAGAAAACTAAGAACTCATGATATTGCTTAGCATGAGGGTTGCTCAGGTCAGTTGGAGGCTTAGCTTCATTAATCTTGCAGCTAGGAGAGAACTTGTTGGTCATGTAGGTCAGGGACTCATTGGGTAGGAATTCAGGAAGGACTTACAAAGGTAGAAACTGAAAATACCTACTGGTCCCTTCTAATGGCAGCACTACTGATTCTTTAGATTAAGTCATTGCTTTTTGGTGTGAACTGTCTTGTACATTGTAGAATGTTAAGCGGCATCCCTGAACTCTACCTACTAGATGCAGGTAGCAACTCCTCTGACTGTGATAAATGAAATTATTTGCAGATATTGCCTAATAGCCTGGGTTTGTAGGGAATGGAGAGCAAAATTGTTCCTGGTTATGATCACTGCATTGTGATAACAGCAGGTTAGTAAAGAATTTAGCTTTCATGGCCAATCATTTTTTATGGTTGGTGAGAATCTTATCATTCAGAAACTTTATTCACTTCCACACTCTATCATTCATTCAATTTATATTTGGACAGTGCTTGTTAAGTACATGATTCCCCTGTTCTAGGGCTGAAGGTACCAATATAGATGAGAGCCATAGAGCTGCTCCAGGATGCTTGTGTCCTAGTAAGGGTCAGACTATAGAAAAATGGGTATCATGGCAATGATACTAAAATATAGGGGCATAATATAACGAAGACCGACTGTGAATGTGTTCTTGTGGGTGGGGGCTCAATTTCACAGGAGAGGTAGTGACCAGTGTTGGAGTTGTCAGGGAAAACTCCTGGAAGACAGACCTTGAAGCTGAGACTTGGATGAGGAGGAGGCAGCCACATGAGGACTGCCATTTATAGGTCTCTGAATAATAATAAAAAATAAAGAATTTAAGCAGGAAAAAAATCTTTCAAAATATGAGAATGAAATCATGTAAAACAAGTCCCTTATATGAAAAGGTTGAACAACATGATCTAACCTCTTCATTTAGCAAAATGATCAAAGTAAGGACCTCAAAAGACTTGCTCAAGGTAAAGATGGCAGGCAGAGACATCATATCTACTGTCACTTTGGTTTTAGTCACCTAAGAACAAATTCTTAAATTGGTTGGATAGGAATTTCTGCCTTTCTTTCTTTCTTTCTTTCTTTCTTTCTTTCTTTCTTTCTTTCTTTAATAGCTCAGTACTGAATAAGCTGAAGAATCTAAGCTTACTGGACAAAAGTGGAATTTATCAGTAAGGATTTGTGGAATGTAGGACTTGGCCACGTACCTGAGCTATAGTGTTTTCACACTGTGATTAAGTCTACAGTTGTGTTGGCTGAAACAAGTCTAAGCTTTCTGCTTCATTATCTGGGGTGCATAAACTTACTTGGTGGATATAGATTGAGGATTGCAAGAGAAAAGAAATTACTTAACTGCCTTTCTTTTTTTTTTTTAAAGAAAAATCCCAATTCTTGAGTACTTTCCAGTTTCACATATAAATGCACAGTATGGTTTTCTTAATATGAGTGAATTAATTTCTTGAAGCAAGAGTGAGAAAAACAAATGGATCTCAATGAGTCAGTTGGTTAGTTTGATAAGGAGCAAGGACAACCTTTGAAAGCTTCTGTAGGTGGAGGCAAACATGAAGGGGAAAAAATCTGTCTCTCTCTCTCTCTCTCTCTCTCTCTCTCTCTCTCTCTCTCTCTCTCTCTCTGTCTCATATGTGTATTATCATCCAGCTCTACAGCCAGGCTAGCCTTGAACTTGTGAAAGCTCCTACCTCAGCCTGGGGTGGGAATGTTTGCGGATATGTACCACAGGTTAATCTTCTCTTGTAGGAGGATTTAGGAATGTGCGTGGTTCATATAGACTTAAACCATTGTTTGCCAGCAAGCAGGCTGTTTTAGAAATCACCTTGACAGAGCAGTGAGATGACAAACCCTGGTTTAAAGAGGAACAAACAGACAGACTCCCAGTAGCCAGGTATAGGTAATCAGTGTTGTCTAACACAAGGGTTTTGGCTGGAGAAGTCAGGGGACTGCCAAAGCAGACTCAGTTCAATTCTCACGTAAAGGAAATGACTTGGTCTGAATTTTTTTAATTAAATAATTAATACTGACTAGTGGCAATATTTATGGAGTATAGTGTGGCTTTTTCACATATCTATTTAATGTGTAATGATCACATGGGGATAACATACATATCTGTCTCCAGACATGTCCTTCCTTTATGTTGGGAACTTTTAAAACCCTTCCTAATAACTGTTGGGATATATTTGATTGATGTTTACTAACTTTAATTATCCCCTGTGCTATAGAACATTATAAGTTATTCCATTCCTTCTAGTATAACTCAGTGGTAGAGCATTTGTCTGGGCCCTGGGTTTGATCTCTAGCACTGGGAGAACAAAAAGTTATTCTTCTTGTCCTGCTGTGCCTCTGTCCCCATTATCCATCCTCTCTCCATCCCTCCCTCCTCCACACTGTTCCTAAGCTCTCTAGTAGCTGATACTCTTTGCCTTCCTTTTTAAAGAGCAACTTCAGCTTCCACATATGAGTGAAAATGGGAGGTTTATCTTTTTGTGCTTGATTTATTTCACTTAACATAATTACCTTTACTTCCATCCATGTTGCTGAAAATAGACTTGTCTGAATTTATTGAGCATACCATGAGTGAGTCAGTCTTCCAAGAGATTAGATGGGGGTTTTGGTGGGCTTTTCCCCAAATAAAGGAAGTTCTTCTGGCCAAACTTTCTTACACCTTCCATGAGCCAGCAGTCTACATCATTGTTGTCTTTGAAAAAAAAGAATAGCAAGCAAGGTAAGTTATTAAGATTGTTTCAGAATTCATTTACTAAAACCAGTAGCATCAAGACCCAGTGTACGTAGCTGTATCTTTTGAGGAAGGATCAGTTTTAGTTTGGGCCGTGAAGCTGCATCCAAGGTCAGTCAGGCTGACAAGGGAAAGCAGTCAGTGCACATTTCAGTCTTTCTCCATGTGGAAGATGACTTTTACTGTAGCTTCTGCCTACTCTGCGTCTTAATCAGTCCTGTAATGAAGACCCAGCAGCATATCTGCAACTTCCCTTTAATTTTGCAATTTTTATAATGAGAGTTCTTGTAGTGTGAAAAATGTCTGTAGAATCCCAGCCAGCATTCTGAAGAGTCTCTGAAAGAACACCATGATTTTCTGTCTCTGCTGTTTGGGTGAGGTTTGGCTCTGGAGGAGGTAGATCACTTATCTCTTTTATTCAAAATGCTAGGACAAGAGTGGTTTCAGTTTGCAAGAACTTCCTGGTGAACCCACGACATTCTAGAAAATTCTTCTGCCCCTATAATTTCTCATTTATTTTTTAAACATCAAGAATGGTTCCCCATTATTTGAAAGAACTTGTTGAGCTGGCCTTTCGTTTGTCATGGTTACATTTTGAGGATGTAGGTGTGGGAGAGGTATCTTCATTTTGTTTCTAAGCCACGTCTCAAGAATATTGAGTTATCTGGTGAACTGCAGGTTCCCCTTTGCAGACAATGAAGTCTAAAGCTGCTGAGATACCACCCTGCTTCCTCCCTTTCTTGTCTTGTCCTTGCGCTCCTTTTATCTCCTTGTTCAAATCATACGCTTCCTTTTCTGAGGACAGGAGAGCTGGCAGACTGCCTACTGGCCTGTTGGCCTCAATTAGCCTTGTATCATTGCAAAGGAATGCACAAATTCTCCAGAAGGTCTGTAGTATCTCTTGCTGTATTAGATACTCACTACCTGCTTTCATAACAGGTCACTCTGCCAGAACCGCTTCCTATATATCTGACATTTTTTAGCTACTTGGATTACATCCCTAGATGCTCATCTCATTTTAATGATGATCCTGAAGGTATCTACTGTGAAATATTACTCTAACATGCTCTGTAATACCTGAAAACTTTGTATAGGAGAGCAAACCTCAAATAAGAGAAAACTTGAAGATTAGCCTCCTTACCCAGAAGGTGACTGGGTTATTAATCTGAAAATTGCCTCTTCAGACTTTGTGCTTGTATACAAGGCCCCACAGATGGACCAGGCCAGCCATACACAGCAGAGGCCACATGCATTGGCATGACTTGGTCTTGTGGTATTGCCCTGATACTATTTAAACTCAGTCTCATATTGAGGGTTACATATGTGATTGCAAATTAATCCTTTCTCTTCTGAAAATTTGGTTTTGAAGAACAGCTGTGTCTCCCTTCTGAATGCCTTAATTATTTATCTTCCCTGATATGTTAAACCTTTCATTAGTGTGGTGAATTGCCAAGAGTACACAGAACTCTGCTTAGATCATGTAGCAAATAGTATAAACATTTGATAGGACATTTGAAGACACCACATGGTAAGCCAGGATCTATAGTAGTACCAAATGGTGTGAGATCATTGAATGTTAGCTCAGTGTTAGAAGTTCTTTGTTGGTTTGTTTTTTTTTTTTAAACTATAACTTGGGAGTAACACATATGTCACTTGTATTTATTTAGAAAAGAGCTGATTCTGTCTTAACTTTGTTAAATTTGGAGTACCTACACCTATATCAGAATTCACATATAAAATTTATCCAATTGGCTATTTTATATTTGCATTTGTAGGTTTTATTCCTTAACTATTGCATCTGAAAGAGATTTCACTTCAACTTCTCAGTTCACTACTATTTAGAAAGATGTTCTAATGATTTTTAAGTTATTGAAGCCTCTACTTTGGTCATGACAAGGATAAGTTGGTAGTAGTGATACAGAATAGCTCATGTTGCTATAAGACCAGCAACCCAATATTCACAAGTTTATTTTGCATTTGCCCCCCACTTTTTTATTCTTAGGGTTTGGCATTTGCAATTAGAAATATTAACCCCACAATACACCCCACAACTCTTTGACCTCGGGTCAACAGGTTCTGTCTGACCTCTAAATACATTGTTTTAGAATGATTCTTCCAGTTCCTGATTTTGTTTTGTTTTTCTACCTGAAGTATTCCAATATATGTTCTTTAATTGCCTGTCCTTGAATAAATGGTATTTCCATTCCTAGGAAAAGAAAGTGAAAAAGGACAAATAAGAGGCACTAAAGCTCTTTATTAGAACTGTGAGAAGAACTGAGGAGTGTAGAGTCTTACAAATGAAAGTAGGTTTCTGGAGTGGACAGAGGAAAAGCACCTTATGGTGTATCTGGATCTATTTCTCAAAGGCTTTGAAGGTTATAATTAGTTGCTACTGAATCACATGGTTGTGGGGCTTCCACAGCTTTATTTCTGGTCTACAGTCCCTTCAGTCAGAGACCAGGTTAGATGCAGGCAAGGCCTGTGTATTTTCATTTGCTCGCTTCCTGGAGGCCATTGAGACTTTGACTTGAGGACCACCTTATACTTCTAACGTCACTCATAGAGAGCGGCGTGTGCCAAGCCGACTTGGACCAGGGCTGATGATGGCAGGCTTGTGAGAATGCTGCGAAACGTCAAGAGCACTTCCCCGTGCCAGTTCCATCTGAGCAGTGAGTTGGAAGGACACTTGATGAAGCTGTGGCTTGTCTGCTTTCTTCTTCCCAGGCAGAAAAACTGAGGCGTAATGGACACTTGGAATTCTGAGCACACAGAGGGGGTGGGCAGGCTGTGTCAGTGCAGACCGGAGTTCTTGAGATGGAAAAAGAGCAGCTGATGTCCATAATGCCTTTCCCCACATTTAATGTGTTTATTCCAAAACCTAGCAGATAGCTAGATGTTCTTTAAATATGTCTTCAAGGGTTGGTCAAACATGGATGCCTAGATTAGGGGTTTCTCATTAAAACCCCGTATTCCAAAATCTGCAAACTATAAGTGTAAACTGAACAAACCAGCCACCAAAAATAAGTAGTTTGAAGAATAACAAATAATTAGGGGTCTAGAGGTTTCCTGTTAAAAGGAACAGTCACCTGAGGTGTAGCTTACTGTAGAATGAATCTGCTTTCACCTTTCAGCCGTTATCTTGGGTACTTAACATCTACAAATCTAGAGAAATTCTGTTTGACCTTGAGGGCCCTGGAGATACTGCCTGGGGTTAGGAGTAGAGCGCACTCCTTTGATTTGTAGATTGAATTCTTGACCTTTTAAAAATACCATTTTTAGATAGTTCAGAAACTTGCCTTTCTGCTTTGATTTTGCTGATTTGGTGAGAAAACATATTGCTAATCTCATAATCGCAGTATTATTAAGTAAGGTAAGTAGCTATGAGATGAAGGTTTTTAATCAGTTTCTAGGTTAGCCTCTTCATGTTACTGCTCTTCTGAGTGGTGAAACAGTCAAATACACAAGGCTTTATTTCTGATCTTTTTTGGTTTCTTAGATGATTATCATGGATTGAGGGGTTGGAGGAGTTTTCTTGGTATCTATCCTTGTCTATTCCCTTCATCTTCTCTGACTCTTGCTTTTTGCACTTAACATGCACCCAAGTCTCATAAACATATCAAGTTTCTGTTTGATTGTTTGGGCCATGCCAGCAGTTTCTGTTTTCTTCTGTCAGCATCTTCAGGAGAAATGTGTGCACAAAGGCAAAATGGCTTTCAAAGTAGGCTACATCATTTCAATATTGGTGCAGACATCAAGTTGAAGGCCGTTCTGCTCCTCCTGCTGCTGGTTCTCTCAGCTGCCTGGAGATTAACCTCTTCTTCTAAGGCTTTGAGCTATTTTTGAGGTTGAGACTGCAACAACATTAAAGCTAGAACCCATTAGAAAATCGCTTTCATCATCTCTTCTCTTTCCATATCAGTGGCTCTTTTTCTGATCTCCTCACCCTTTAATCTCCTCTGTAGCAGAACAAGGAGATTGTTAGTTTTGTGTTTGTATCCAATGAGGTTAGCATCCTTGATAAGAGCTTCAGAAGACACCATGATACTAGAGAACCGAATTGGGAGATGAATTTCATCTCTAGGTGGATGACTTTATGCTGAAGTTGCCCACTTTCCTTGTTCAAAACCATAATTTTTGTTGATACTGTGCAAACCAGGCAGGCTCAGTCTTTCCAAAAGACACACAGCAGAAAGCCTTTTGTTGCATTATTTCTAAAGGCTTGAAGTTTTGAAGGGAAAAGATTTTGTTTTCCTCTAAGCTGCACAATGGAGCTTTCAGAGAACCTCTTTTAAAAGGAATAGCTACAGCCTTTGTGTTGACGGGTGTGTCTGTTGGCAGGGTCTGCTGATGCAGACAGACTGGCTGGTGATTAACAAAGGTCATTAGACTTTGGAATCTGGCAAGCAGCATCAGATGGTATGTCTTCTGTGTGTGGAAGGATGACTCCCAAGAAGCCAAGGCTTCTGGAGGTCCCCCTTGCCTACCCCCAAATCTTGCTGTAGAGCAGTGTCTGGTCCTGGGTCACCCCTGTTCTAACTACTGCTCTGCTGGAATTAAAAAACCAGCAGCATATCAATCATGGAATAAAAGAACCTTTGGAGATCTTGGTGAATGACATTTGAGGCGAAAGGTGCTGCTTTTCAGAAAGAAATGAAAACAGTTAATTCTTTGTTGGGAAGAGAAGAGCATAGGAGGAGCCCAGTCTGCCCTTGTAGCATTCACTTCTGATTGTCAGCCTAGCAGAATCCAAGAGAAGCCATGTTGTGCACGGAGGAGAAGCTCTGAGCTAAAATGGCTGCTCCTAAAGCTCAGAGGACTAGGGCAGCTTAGTGAGTCTTAGAGCTTCAGTGACGCAGGAGCTCCTATCTCTTGAAAGTGTGATAAACACATTCAGCAGAGCTGTGGCTTGTTTGACTGAGATGAAAGGACTAAGCTTGGGGGATGGGGAGTGCACACTGGATGATCTGCTTTTTTCTGTGAAGTGTTCTAAATGCAGGAGTCGTCTGCACCATGGAAAAATTTGTTTTCAGGTCTAATGGACTGTGTGAAAGGAGAACAGGGGTGGGGCCTCAGTGACTGCTGTAATTTGATCCAGAGCTGATAGCAACCTCTTCCACACAATTTGGGTTGGTGCTTAGACATAAAAGCTTGTGTATCTGGAATATTGAGACTTAGTTAGCTGAAAGGACTCTGGTGCAGAGTTCAATGTTTATTGAAAAAGGATAAATTGCTGGTTGAAAGAAGAGGAGGTAAATATCTCCGTCTCCCTCTGCAAGCTCAGGCTATCCAGAACTGGACTTGCCAGAAGTTATTTTAGCAGGCTACCAGGAGGAGCATTCTTTCATAGAAAATCCTCATGCCATGGCTCCTTGCACGACATTGACAGATTATTAGTGGACTTCATTCTTCCTGTAGTATCATTTATCTTTATAAGAAAAGTACAGAAAACTGCATCATGAAAAAGATTTGGCTATAGCTTTAGTTCTTGGACATCTGGTTCTAGGTTATAATGACTCACTTGACTCTGTGGTGAGCTTAATGAGGTAACTCATTCATTAAGATAATAACTGGGTGGCTCGATGTGGGAGATATATTTAGAGAGGAAAGACTACACACCTTTCTAATACCTTTTTGACTTCTTGATGGTGGAACTCTCCATTGGGTTAATGTGAAGATTTCTGTATATTTCAGTTATATAAATAGAGAATGAAGGTAGTTGGACAAGTTTTGTTTTATGGCACACCAGTTTCATAGCTTAGTGGATTTGAATATACACTTCATGTTTCTAAAGGAAAGAAATGGAAAAAAATGGAGTTAGAACCTAGAAGCCCTTCTTCAAATCTGCCAGCACTGCTTCAGTGTAAATTGAGGTGCCAAGGTACAACTTTAAACCAGAAATTGGATTGTCATCTAACATTGGTTGTTTGAAAACCTCATGAGAAATATTTTATGACCTAATTAGATTGGAGAAGCTGTTAGATTTTAATTGGTAGGTAGTAAAAGAGCAAATAACCATTTAGCTCTGAGAGAGAAAGACGGAGAGAGAGAATGAGAATCAACTAAAATTTTGTGGAATGGAGAAAGAGGTATATTCCAATGTAAAAATATTAAAAAATAGTAAAAGCAACAATAAAGTCTCTGCCACCACTCCTCAGATTCAATACTGTGTACTATCGGCTGATAAAACACCAGTGTGATAATATTAAAACAGCTAATAAGAATTGAGATTTATCCTTTCTGTATTGATATCATCTAAGAACATTCTAGTTGAAAATAAAAGAGTTCAAAGCAGAACCAAAGCCAATAGTAAGTTACCAAGCAATATGAATATAGAGGAGAAACTCAGATAGTGCTAAAACTTTTGAGATATTAAGGGTTTCCTTGACAAGTGACATTTGAAGTTATATGAAGCCAGAAAATATTTATCTGGATTTTCTTTTTCTTCTTTGAAATTATGCAGCCAAGGACATTGTCTCTGTTATGTCTGATCGCCTTTCCTTTGGCCAGTATTCCAGTTGGCAAAGCCAAGTAAGAGATATATGCTGATAGTAGGAATATTTCCATTACTGAATGTGTAGCCCCTTCAGTCTGAGGTCTGTGATTAGTGCATTCCTTCTGATGCTTCGTTCTGACTTCTCCCCCAGGTTCCTAATGTGAGAGGGTAGTCCAGATCATGGAGGTGCTGCAGTGTGATGGCTGTGATTTCAGAGCCCCGTCTTATGAAGATCTCAAGGCACACATCCAAGATGTCCATACAGCATTTCTGCAGCCAACTGATGTTGCTGAGGACAATGACAATGAGCCACGATCTGGATCCATGAATGCCAGTAATCAGACAGAGGTGGCATTTTCCTCTATAAAGGATGAATTTGCAATTGCAGAGGATTTATCAGGTAAATCTATACTGAACTCAGCATATCTGATATATTTTAATTGCTCTCATTTATTTTTTAGCCTGTAGCTATGGTTCTCGATATGTGTGGTTTCTACAGTTTCTTGCTCTTTGTAAGCTATTTCTTGTTGTTCGGGTATCATTTTTCTCTTCTTGAGTCTCCTAGGTTATTATCCTTTCAGCTTCCTCAGGTCTCCTACTTTTAATTTTGAGAACAAAGTAATATCTTGGAAAGTTACAAAATAAATACTGTGGTTTATGAACCTTGTGTCTTCATCGCTATGGCTCATTTGTGGAGATGAAGAGAATACTGTAGCTAAAGCTGTGCACTGCATCTTCATCAGTGAGAAGGTGTAATATATGTATGTTCGTTAATGCTTCAGAAATACTCTTCAGGACCGTGTTTTAAGACTTTAGGCCTTTTGAACGTGATGTTGATTAATGAAGAATAATTGGAATGGTACTGATTTGCATGATTGAATTTCTTAATTCTCTTTTGCTTCTTTTTTCTTACTTTTCTTGTGCATTCTCTTTAGGTCAAAATACAGCTGCACTGGGGACCGGAAGTTACTATGGCCACAGTCCAGGATATTACGGTCAGCATATTGCCCCTAGTCCCAAACCAACAAACAAGTTTTTTCAATGCAAGTTCTGCATTCGCTACTTCAGGTCAAAAAACCTCCTCATAGAACACACTAGGAAGGTACATGGAGCCCAAGCTGAAGGGAGTTCAGCAGGACCCCCTGTCCCAGGATCCTTAAATTATAATATCATGATGCATGAGGGATTTGGAAAGGTCTTCTCTTGCCAGTTTTGCACATACAAGTCTCCAAGGAGGGCAAGAATAATCAAGCATCAGAAGATGTATCACAAAAACAATTTGAAGGAGACCTCAGCTCCTCCACCGGCTCCTGCTCCTGTGCCAGATGCCGTGGGTCCACCCATGTCTCTGCAAGACCCCTGCAAGGAACTGCCAGCAGAGGTCGTGGAGCGTAGCATCTTAGAATCCATGGTCAAACCTTTGACCAAGTCTAGAGGCAACTTTTGTTGTGAGTGGTGCAGCTATCAAACCCCCCGTCGAGAACGCTGGTGTGACCACATGATGAAGAAACATCGCAGTATGGTCAAGATTCTTTCCAGTATCAGACAGCAACAAGAAGGGACTAATTTACCTGATGTGCAGAATAAAGGTGCCGCCAGCCCCCCCTCCAATTCCACGTATCTGTCCGTGAATGCTGCAAACCGGGAGATACCCAACACCAACGTCTCCAACTTCAGGGGATCCATTGGCAACTCCATCATGAGACCCAATTCTTCTGCTTCCAAATTTTCGCCCATGTCTTACCCTCAGATGAAGCCAAAGTCACCTCATAATTCTGGCCTCATTAACTTGTCAGAGAGATCCCGTTATGGAATGACTGACATGACCAATTCTTCTGCTGACCTGGAAACTAACAGCGTGCTAAATGACTCGAGTTCTGATGAAGAGTTAAATGAAATAGACAGTGAGAACGGCTTAAATGTTATGGATCACCAGACATCAGCCCTATCTGCAGAACAGCTGATGGGTTCGGATGGCAACAAATTACTGGAGACCAAGGGGATTCCGTTCAGAAGATTCATGAATAGATTCCAGTGCCCCTTTTGTCCTTTCCTCACCATGCATCGACGTAGCATCTCTCGTCACATAGAAAACATCCACTTATCTGGAAAAACAGCTGTCTACAAATGTGATGAATGTCCGTTTACTTGCAAGAGCTCATTAAAACTTGGGGCTCATAAACAGTGTCACACGGGTACAACATCCGATTGGGATGCTGTCAACTCCCAGGGTGAAAGCATTTCTTCTTCACTGAATGAGAGTGTGGTGTCTTACGAGAGCTCAGGCATCAATGGCAGAAAGTCGGGAGTCATGCTGGATCCTTTGCAGCAGCAGCAGCCACCACAGCCACCACCACCACTGCCACCACCACCGCCATCACAGCCACTGCAGCCACCACAGCCACCCCAGCTCCAGCCACCACATCAGGTGCCACCCCAGCCACAGCCACCACCAACACAACCACCACAGCCGCCCACTCAAGCCCCACCCTTACACCCCTACAAGTGCACCATGTGTAATTACTCCACCATGACTCTGAAAGGGCTAAGAGTCCATCAGCAGCACAAACATTCGTTTTGTGATAACTTGCCAAAATTTGAGGGGCAACCCTCAAGCCTACCACTGGAAAACGAGACAGACAGCCACCCCTCTTCCAGCAACACTGTGAAGAAAAGTCAGACCTCAATTCTTGGATTATCCTCCAAGAACAATTTTGTAGCTAAGGCCTCTAGGAAGCTTGCTAATGACTTTCCTCTCGATTTATCACCCGTGAAGAAAAGAACCAGGATCGACGAGATAGCAAGCAACCTGCAGAGCAAAATTAACCAAACCAAACAGCAGGAAGATGCAGTGATCAATGTTGAGGATGACGAAGAAGAAGAGGAAGACAATGAAGTGGAGATAGAGGTTGAGTTGGACAGGGAAGAAGAACCCACAGAACCTCTCATGGAAGTTCCCACTTCCTTTTCAGCCCAACAGATTTGGGTCAGAGACACCAGTGAGCCCCAGAAGGAGCCCAACTTCAGAAATGTCACCCACGATTACAATGCTACCAACGGGGCTGAGATTGAGCTCACCCTTTCTGAAGATGAAGAGGATTATTATGGCTCCTCAACAAACATGAAAGATCATCAAGTGTCCAACACTACTTTACTGAATACGCAAACTCCTATTTATGGAACTGAGCACAACAACGAAAATACAGACTTTGGTGACTCTGGAAGGCTTTACTATTGCAAACACTGTGACTTTAACAATAAATCTGCCCGGAGTGTTAGCACTCACTACCAGCGAATGCACCCGTACATTAAGTTCAGTTTTAGGTACATCTTGGACCCCAATGACCACAGTGCAGTTTATAGGTGCCTCGAGTGCTACATTGATTACACCAATTTCGAAGATCTCCAGCAACATTATGGTGAACATCACCCAGAAGCCATGAATGTTCTCAACTTTGATCATTCGGACCTGATATACCGGTGTCGGTTTTGTTCCTACACAAGCCCAAATGTCAGAAGCCTGATGCCACATTACCAAAGAATGCATCCTACAGTTAAGATCAACAATGCAATGATATTTTCAAGCTATGTTGTGGAGCAGCAGGAAGGGCTGAACACTGAATCCCAGACCCTGAGGGAGATTCTGAATTCGGCTCCCAAGAACATGGCGACATCCACTCCCGTGGGTCGCGGTGGTGGTTTACCAGCTACGTTTAATAAAAGCACTCCTTCCAAGACTTTTACTCCAGAATGTGAAAACCAGAAGGACCCTTCAGTCAACACCGTTGTTGTTTACGATTGTGATGTTTGCTCATTTGCAAGCCCCAACATGCATTCTGTCTTGGTTCATTATCAGAAGAAACACCCTGAAGAAAAGGCCTCCTACTTTAGGATCCAGAAAACCATGCGCATGGTGTGTGTGGACAGGGGCTCTGCCCTTTCCCAATTATCATTTGAGGTGGGTGCTCCAATGTCTCCCAAAATGTCCAACATGGGTTCCCCACCCCCCCCACAACCCCCGCCACCAGACCTCAGTACTGAGCTTTACTACTGCAAACACTGTTCCTACAGCAATCGGTCAGTTGTGGGAGTGCTTGTTCACTACCAGAAAAGACACCCAGAAATAAAGGTTACTGCCAAATATATCAGGCAGGCTCCTCCCACAGCTGCAATGATGAGAGGGGTCGAAGGGCCACAAGGCTCCCCCCGGCCTCCTGCCCCCATGCAACAGCTGAACCGGAGCAGTTCTGAGAGAGACGGCCCTCCTGTGGAGAATGAGATGTTCTTCTGCCAGCACTGTGATTATGGGAACCGGACGGTCAAAGGTGTACTCATTCATTATCAGAAGAAGCACCGAGACTTCAAGGCCAATGCTGATGTGATCCGGCAGCACACAGCCACCATCCGGAGCCTCTGTGACCGGAACCAGAAGCCTGCCAGTTGTGTCCTTCTCCCCACCTCTGGTGTGGAGCGGGACAAAACGAAACTCCGGGCACTCAAATGTAGGCAGTGCTCATATACCTCCCCCTACTTCTATGCACTGAGGAAGCATATCAAGAAAGACCACCCCGCCCTAAAGGCCACAGTCACATCCATCATGCGATGGGCTTTTTTAGATGGCTTGATAGAAGCTGGCTACCACTGTGAGTGGTGCATCTATTCCCACCCAGAGCCCAATGGTTTGCTTCTGCATTACCAGAGGAGGCATCCAGAGCATTATGTTGATTATACTTACATGGCTACCAAACTCTGGGCTGGGCCAGACCCGTCCCCTCCCTCTCTCACCATGCCAGCTGAAGCCAAAACATATAGATGCAGGGACTGTGTTTTTGAAGCGGTGTCCATCTGGGACATCACTAACCATTACCAAGCATTCCACCCCTGGGCCATGAATGGTGATGAGTCAGTGCTACTGGACATCATCAAGGAGAAAGATGGTGTTGAGAAGCCCCTCCTACCACCTGATGAGTTAGCAGGCCCTATGAATTGTGAAAATAGTTTGCCCATCCCCCTCCCCGAGCAGGAAGTAGAATGCTCAGAGGATGCAAGGCTTTCCCCCGAGAAAAGCATACACCTCACTTCAGCCAACCCTGCCATATCCTCCACCCCCTACCAGTGCACCGTGTGCCAGTCCGAGTACAACAACTTGCATGGCCTCCTCACTCATTACGGGAAGAAGCACCCTGGCATGAAAGTGAAGGCTGCTGATTTTGCCCAGGACATCGATATCAACCCAGGTGCTGTCTACAAATGCAGGCATTGTCCGTATATCAACACTCGCATCCACGGCGTCTTGACCCATTACCAGAAGCGACACCCAGCCATCAAGGTGACCGCTGAGGATTTTGTGCATGATGTGGAGCAGTCTACCGACATTTCCCAGAATGATGTGGAGGAGACCAGCAGGATTTTCAAGCAAGGGTATGGTGCCTACCGGTGCAAACTGTGTCCATACACGCACGGCACTTTGGAGAAACTCAAAATCCACTATGAGAAGTACCACAATCAGCCTGAATTTGATGTCTTTTCCACTTCCCCCCCGAAGCTGCCCATCTCCCTCGAACCTGAGATAACCACTGAAGTGAGCCCCTCCCAAATCTCCATTACCGAGGAGGAGGTGGGAGAGGAGCCCGTGTCCACTTCTCACTTCGCTACCTCGCACCTGGTCTCCCACACTGTGTTCCGGTGCCAGCTCTGCAAGTACTTCTGCTCCACGAGGAAGGGGATCGCCAGGCACTACCGGATCAAGCACAACAATGTCCGCGCCCAGCCTGAGGGCAAGAACAACCTCTTCAAGTGTGCCCTGTGTGCCTACACCAACCCCATCCGCAAAGGGTTGGCAGCCCACTACCAGAAGCGTCACGACATCGATGCTTATTATACCCACTGCCTGGCCGCTTCCCGGACCATCAGTGACAAACCCAACAAGGTGATCATCCCATCCCCACCCAAGGACGACTCCCCACAGCTGAGTGAGGAACTCCGGCGGGCTGTGGAGAAGAAAAAGTGCTCCCTGTGCTCCTTCCAGTCGTTCAGCAAGAAGGGTATTGTGTCCCATTACATGAAGCGCCACCCCGGGGTGTTCCCCAAGAAGCAGCACTCCAGCAAGCTGGGGGGCTACTTCACAGCTGTCTATGCAGATGAGCACGAGAAGCCCATGCTGATGGAGGAAGAGGAAAGAGGCAGCTTTGAGAAAGCCGAGGTGGAGGGTGAAGCTCAGGAAATTGAGTGGCTCCCATTTCGCTGCATCAAATGCTTCAAGCTGTCCTTCAGCACCGCGGAGCTGCTGTGTATGCATTACACTGACCATCACAGCCGGGACCTAAAGAGGGACTTTGTCATCCTGGGCAACGGTCCCCGCTTGCAGAACTCCACCTACCAGTGTAAGCACTGTGATAGCAAATTGCAAAGCACAGCCGAGCTGACCTCACACTTGAACATTCACAATGAGGAATTCCAGAAGCGTGCCAAACGTCAGGAGAGGAGGAAACAGCTTTTGAGCAAGCAGAAATATGCAGATGGTGCTTTTGCAGATTTCAAACAAGAGAGGGTAAGGATATGTTTTGATTTCCCTTCCCCCAGGAGGCCTCTCATCACTGGTGCCCACATGCACTTCTTCGTTGCCAGTCAAACTGCTGCAGGCTTCCTAGTGACTTAGCTTGCCAGAGAGCTCAATAAGTCAATTAAACATTTCGAGCTTGATTATCCCCCATTCTATGCTCACCCCTCTCCAAGGTCCTGTTCCCCTCCCTCTCTCCCTCTGACTCCTCCCGTGGCTCCCCAGGGAAGGTTTGGGGTGGTTTCTATGTATGTCTTCCTGCCAAGTAGCCTGATCTGAAGCCTTGTTACACAGCCACGCCCGCTCTTCCCTAAGGCAGTCGTGGCTGTCTCCTGGTATCATTAGCACTGCGCAGCCATGTCTTGGTCTTCAGTGTTTGCCACAGGAACCTAACATCTCAAGGAGTAGGTTATTTTATCAAGAGGTTCATTAATGGCGCAGCTGTGCAACGCTTGACCTGCGTCGTTGAAACTGGTTTGAAAACCAGATAAATTAATGGCAGTGACCATGAGCTTCTGCACAGAAACCTTCTCTCCTCACAAGCCGTAACATACCTGGGTTCCGGAGACTGTGTCTAATAGGCAATGTGCCATGACTGCTAAGTTGGTATTTAAAAATACTCGCCTATATCTCCCTTGGTTCTTAACCTTCTAATCTGCTTTAAAATTTAAAATATATATTTATGCCAGTATATAATAAATGCCTTGCCTTTGAGGGAGGGCTTGGAGTACTGATGGCTACCACTGTATTTTACCAGCCTTTTGGCCACTTAGAAGAGGTGCCAAAGATCAAGGAGAGGAAAGTGGTGGGCTACAAGTGTAAATTCTGTGTGGAAGTGCACCCAACGCTCCGAGCCATCTGCAATCACCTCCGGAAGCACGTCCAGTACGGCAGTGTCCCAGCCATGTCGGCTGCCGTGAAGGTGAGAAAGGGAGCTGTGGATGCCGATCTTGTGAGTGAGCGCCTCAAGTTCCTTGTTAACCCCATTGCTCAAAGCAGCTCGGGAGGACCATCACCGAACGTAGCCGCCCCTGGGCTACATTCGCATCCCTTTGGCATGTTTTGATTTTCTTTTTTTTGCAGGTTGGACCTTCCTCACCTTTCTGTCCAGGTAAAGGTCAAGTTTTGGTCTCGTTTCCATCTCATGTGGACAGTTTGCTGGACACAGAAGGTCCCGGATTCTCTGCACAAGAAGCTTTGGGTCACTCTTTTTATGCTGTGTTTAGTGCCAATATATCTTGGTTCTTCCAAGTTGCCTGAACTCTTAAAAGGACTCAAGTGGGTTCTGTTCCATCATCTGCTCCTCCCACTGCCTTACTGTTGTTACTGTCCTCATGTGGCTGAGGATGCAAAGAGTCCAGCAGAATGACTTTAGCTTCTTATCCTGAGGTGTCTCTTGAGTACAGGGGGCATTGATTAAATCCAAAACCAAAACCCTTCAAGTCACCCATGACCCTGACAGTTCTTTGGCCTCGCTTGTCTGCTCCCTTTCCTCTCCCTGTGTGATTCAGCTGAGGGTCTTCCCTCTCTCCGCAACCTTTATCAGAGCACCTGTTTTGAACTTCTTAATCTAAGTAGCAGTCATTGTTCACCCAGAATAATGGACACTACTACACTGAAGACTAGGGTCTTCTATCTTTGGGCAGAACAGTGACAACCTGGGGATAGCAGTAGGTGTCTTCTTGCACATGCCACTGCATTGTGCCCAGGCTTGTTTCCTGGAATCAAGCAAGAGAAAATCACAGTTCCAAGGAGCTACCTTGAAAATTGGGTCGCTTCAAAGCAGGCTGCTACTTCATGTTTGCAAGTAATTGTGCAGCCGCCATCAATTAAGGAGTGAAGCCACCAACCAACTGTGGGGTGGGAGGCAGACGGCAGAATCTTTTGTTTGGCTTCATTTCCAAATGACAGCCCAAGGCTCCTAAATGGCCAACCCACTCTGCTGTTTTCTCTTCCTTCTTTCTCTCTCTGAGCTGCAGTACTGTAACCCAACTTCTTGTCAGTTTAGATGGGATCACAATTTCATTTTTCTTTTGAAGTCCAGGAATGAGTGCCCTGTTGCAGATTGAAAGAGTGCCTCTCACATTTCCCAAGCAGTAATAAACCATGTCCAGAGATGTTCCCCTAAAGTTGCCGCCATTGCCTGAAAAGTGGCAGGCTGGCTCGTCCTCACTGTAGGAGGAGCCGGAGAGGCAGGGGAGGAAGCCCTGACAAGAAATGCTGATGATCTTGGGAGAACAGGGAGAAGAGGAAAGCTGGGGACGATGATGATGGATATTTATTTTGTTGGTGGGGCATGTGTGTGTGTGTGGTTCTCTTAGCAGGAGGCTGAAGACCCTTCCCACTTCTTCCTGGATGGATTGGAAGCAGCCAAAGATGCCAGTGGAGCCCTGGTGGGCCGGGTGGATGGTGGACACTGCTTGCTTGATGGAATGTTGGAGGATGAAACCCGGCCGGGGGGATACCATTGCAGTCAATGTGATAGAGTCCTGATGTCCATGCAGGGGCTGCGTTCTCATGAGAGGAGCCACCTGGCCCTGGCCATGTTTACCCGAGAGGACAAGTACAGCTGCCAGTATTGCTCCTTTGTTTCTGCTTTCAGGCACAAGTAAGTGCTGTTGGGTGGTCCCTGGGGGTTACTGGGGAAAGCTTTCATGGTAGAAGGCAGCTAAGTTACAGCAGGAGAAGCTTGGATGAGCTAGACAGCGGCACTGTTGGCTCACACCTGGTGTACTAGTACATGAGTTCTCAGTCAACTCATCTGTAAAATGGGGTTAAGAACAGGAGTGACTGCATGGCATTAGATCTGGCAAATGCAGGCATTTTTTAAAAAGGAAAATTGGTATGATTTATCACATGGAGAATGCCGCTGCATGGCACAGATGAGTTTGCTGTTGGATTTGCCAACCATTCAGCCAAAACCTGGCCATTGTTTGAGGAAGTAACAATTCATTTGGAAAATGAATTTGCTAAAGAGATAACATTAGTATACTAATCTATATGATCAAGGAATCATTGTTTGAGATGTTTAAAAAAAAGACATTGGAAATGACAAAGTTTATGAATGCTAAAGGATTGTTTAAAATACAGGGAAATTTACAGGCATGATGGTGCATGCCTGTAACTCCAGCACCTGGGAGGCTGAGGCAGGAGGTTCCTTGAAAGTTCGAGTCCAACCTGGAAGTGAGCTCAAGACCAGCCTGAACTGCATAGTGAGATCCTGTCTCAGAAAGACCAAAAAAAAAAAAAAAAAAGGAAAATTGAACTTCTTGTCATTTCCCACAGTGAGTGTAGATTTGGGATAGGTGTGTAAAGTTTCACAGAGTCGGGGAAGCGAGGCTGTTGAAAGAAGCAATATTTTGTTATACAAAGAAAAAAAAATTTAGTAATGAACTCCCACAGTCCTGGAAGAAGGTAACTGATTTTAAGACTGATGTGCTGTTTATTTTTATGGTCATTGAAAGTAAATGATGGGCTATTTGTTACTTTAAAAAGATAAAGCACTAGTTAATAGTTGTTGAGAAGCAGAAGGCAGTGTTTCTATGAAGGTTAGGATTGATTACAAACCTTCATTATACAGAACCCAATATCTAGTCTTTGTCATTGGGTTCATATCCTGACATACAAGTATTTCCTAAACAGCAGATACCACACTGACATGTAGTGGCACTCACGTGAATAAAGGAATACACCCTGCTCTGGGCACTGGACTTTGGGGCCATATAAAGATGAATAGGACAGAGTCTGTCGTCTAAGGGAATTTAGAGCCTAGGGTTGTGTTACAAAGGCATCAAACAAATGAAGCACACTCGTGAAAGAAAATAAACTGATGAGCAATTTATTTCAATGAAAGGAAAAGTGACAGTCACTTTGGAAGAGTCAGACAAACTCTGGAGTACAGAGCATTTGAGTCAACTCTTAATGCAGGAAGGTAAGACTTGGGTAGCTTGACAAGGAGCTGTGTTGTGGGGAAAAAGACGAGATCGCAAGTTGAGGAGGATGCACACCTCATTAGGGCTTTGCTCTCTGGTTCAATTTAACCAATTCTTACAGAACATATAAAGGAATGGCAGAAGGTAAGGTCTGATTACTTGAGTAGGAACCTTGTTTAGAGTCTTAAAATGCCAAATTAGTACTTTAGGAGTTCTATTACTGGTGAAAACAAAACAAAACAAAAGTCTGGACTGAGTACAATAGCATAATTGCTAGCATTAAGTGCACTCCAGTACATACCAGGCACTATACTAAGTGTCTTCAAATATTACTTCTGTATATTCTCCAAATAGCCCTATGAGCTATATAGTTCTACTACTTCCATTTTATGAAGAAGAAAAGCAAAATTTAAAGCAGCTAGGTAACTTGCCCAAGGTCACAGAATTTGTAAGTAACGACTGGGATGTGATTCTGAGCATTGTGACTCCAAAATTTCTGCTCTTGAGTTGAAAACACTGGGAGGGACCAACTCAGAAGTGATGATAGCAGAAGTTAAGGTGTAATGAAGAGAACAAATCTGCTTGATTTAGAATTTAGGATTTAATGCATGGGTTGAGGGAGTAAAACAGTACAAATGGCACCTAGTTTTCATCTGTTGAGTGAAAGAATGGTAGTGCCATTTACAGAAATGGGAAAATGAAAAAGAGACTTTGAAGTGTTAAAAAAAAAACCTGATAGGTTTGTGTAACACAGGTGGTTTAAGATGGCTAATGGACATCAGATGGAGATGTCCAGAGGCAACTGAAATTGTGTCTTTGCAGCTCAGGAGAGCATTACATGTGTCAGTGGTAAGCAGTAGTACTATCATGTAAGTCACTTAGAATGGGACTTAGTTCTCTGTGTGCCGACACAAATTGGAACTTCTTATATTTTGATAAGTTTACTAATTTTTAGACTATAATTATTATGAAGTACTGGGTGGGTCATTCTAATTAAATAACAGCCTCATAGGTTGTTTCTAGAAGGCTGATGCACAGAGATCAGAAGGGATGGTCAGCCTCTTGACCATGTGGCTCCTCCCCTCTAAGCACACTTGCACTGCACCTGCGTATTACCACACATGCTAGAAACAAGATAGTTCACTCCACAGGTGAGCTGGAAATCTTTCTTTGCCCTAGTGTTCACAACAATAGCAGAATTAAAATTTAAAACAAAGGCATTTTTTTAAGTGCTTAATTTCTCCATTCTTTTTTTAAAAAATAAGCTAAATAGACATTTTCACCAACTCTGCAGACAACATGAGGTTTGCCCATCTTGTACTGTTTTTTTTTCCTTTGGGAGATCCTCTTTTAATTATTAGAGTCTGGAGAAAAGAGAATAAGGATCTGCATTAAGTGTAACATTTCCCATATCCCTCTGCTAGAAAGATAGTGTAATCTCTTTCTTTAGCTCTCTTTCCTTTTAGCTCTTGCTCACTTACATGGTGAGCGCCATCAACAGAAAGTAAACTTTGAGCAGCGTAGAAGTGGGGTGCCTGGAAGAGAGCAATAAGAAAACACTTCTGCACTTTTCAATCTCTCCATTTTCCCTTTTTTCTCTCCCACATCAAGTTTGGATCGCCATATGCAAACCCACCATGGACACCATAAACCATTCAGATGCAAACTCTGCTCCTTCAAGTCCTCCTATAACAGCCGGCTGAAAACACACCTACTCAAAGCGCATGCTGGTGAGTTGGTATTTGGGGTTCACAAGTTTTTCAGTAGGTTTGAAATAGGTAATTTAATAGTCTTTACTGAATGAAGTTATTAAAATGTCATACAACCAAGCTCGCACTTAAAAAGCAAAAACAAAAACAAATAATGTAAGTGCAATATATTAGTGGGTATCATTGTCCACAACCAAGCATTTTTATCTAGATCCTTGGCAGTAATTGAGAGCACAAAAGACTAGTGTTTCTGTCTGTATCCTCTGACTTCCATTCCAGCTTCTTTCCTTATACTGTGCAATGTCTTGTAACCCAACCCTACACGTGAGCCATTATTCTTGAGATGGTTGCGGATCAGTTTTATTTCTACCTATTAAAACTGGAAAAAAAAAACAGGACAAATTTAAAAACATTCAAAACCAAAATAATTGATTCATGTTGATTCATGCTACCAAAAGATTAAAATTGGACTGTTTCTGAATTACTTAGCCTGGTTATCGAATTGAAGAGTCATTATGTCCACTAAAGACAATACTCAACTAAAATAAGGTTATAATTTTAAGATGGTTTGAAAGGAGACAGAACTTAAAGTATATGAGATTTCTCAAGAGATGCCCATAAACAAGTCATTTTTTAAACTCTGGATCCCGGGTATGTATCTAGAATCTGTGCTGGTCCCTGTCTTGTCTCCTGAGCACTGGTCCTGTTGAACTAGCTTATTAGAGTAAAACTAACCCAGTCTCCAAACTGTCCTAGTGCCCCTAAGGTTTAGAGGTAGAACAGGCTCTTTTTTCTGTCTGTTAAGTATTTTTAATGTCTCTAGGAATTTTAAAGTCTATGGAATCAGTGAAATCAGAATTCAACCCATTATATTATAGATTTATTCAACCAGGACAGATCCTGATGAAGTTTTTTTCCTCCTAGGCCTCAGCATAGTCAGAAGTGCTTTTACCATTTCAGAACTGGGTGCATGATGTGGTCTATGGAAGGATTTTGAAGTGTGTGAGAGGTGCACATTGAACCTCAGGGTACTAAGCTAAAGTGTGTGCTCTTAGAGCTGACTGTGACTGTCCTCTGTGCTCGCGGTCTGCCCAGAAGGAAAGAGACAATGGGAGCAGTGTAATTCCACTCTTGATATCTTGGAACCTTGGTCTCTGTGATAAGGCTTTGAGCCACTGAGAAGCTTGGCTAGGAGAAAGGCTGGTACATTTTCTAAAAGTCTCTGGACTCAACTTGTCTATTTTAGGTGGACTGCTTGGTATATTTTAGGATGAGCTGTAGCAGCATGAACCAGTCAAATAATCTGGACTTGAATTCTCTCTCAGGTTGTGGGTCTCACAACCACCCCATTGATTCATACAACCAAGCTCGCATTTAAAAAGCAAAAACAAAAACAAATAATGTAAGTGCAATATATTGGTGGGTATCATTGTCCACGACCAAGCATTTTTATCTAGATCCTTGTCAGTGACTGAGAGCACAAATGACTAGTGTTTCTGTCCATATCCTCTGACTTCCATTCCAGCTTCTTTCCTTATACTGTGCAATGTCTTGTAACCCAAGGTTTTCTGAAGTTCTAGAGACTGTCTTGGAAATGCAGGCTCTGGGCGTCATCAGTGGTGAGAAGGTTTGACTGTGGAACTTTGGTGCCGAGCTCTTTTGTAATTTGGGGGGCTGGAAAAGGAACCATTTCAAATGGCTTAAAGTAAGGGCAAGTTTAGCTTCTGTTTACTCTTTCACTTACTATTAATCTGCACACCACCAGTTCTACCCATTTTCACCATCCCACAGAACTTACTTTACCAAAGATCCTGTTTTTTCCTCTTCTTCCTCCTCTGATCTTAAAACTTCACCCAAGAAATACATTTTTAAATACATATTTATTAGAGAAAATTTGAAAATAAAATATATTCAGTTCACAATTACTACCTATAGACCACTGTTGTTAACATTCAATATTTCCTTTCAACCATTTTCTCTATAATTATCTTAAAATTGTGATTATGATGTAATCTAACATGCATTTTGCCTATGTATTTTTATTTTCTATATTACTACACATTCTTCAAGAATTTAATTTAAGGGTAGTTTATCAAGAAGATATGTGTACATTTATTTAGTCTTTTCCTTATGTTTAAAAATTTTGGTTATTTTATCCATTTTTAAGCATAAATGTAAATTTCTAAAAAAGATTTTCCACATTAAAGGATATTTTCTTAATAGGCTCTCAGAAATAGAATGATTGTGTGGGTGCTAAACTGCTTCTGTTGTAACTAAAAACACAATTGTCTTCCAAAGTGATTATCCAGTATGTGTCCAGCAACATGCATGTACCTATTTCATATCCTTGATTCTTAAAATACCATTAATTTAAAAGTTGAATAATGGCACAGCCATATCACATTCTGGTCTTAATCTGGACATGGTGTTCTGTGCTGTATTTTAGTTTAAATGTACTCCCTCCTTTTTTTTTCAAAACATGGACAGTACACACCCTTCTTGTGTTTACAGTAAAGTTCGTCCATTAAAGTAAATGAGTTATTTTGACCTATTTCTGCACTGTTGATTAGATAGAAAAATGAAGTTTCCTGATCAAGTTTCTGCGTTATTCCGTGTGTGTGTGTGTGTGTGTGTGTGTGTGTGTGAAGTTGGTATGTAGCATATGATTTCCAATTGTACAATAGTCCTCATACAGAATGACTGTGTATTTGGAAATGCCATCAGTAGATCTTTAAATTAAGAATTAAGCACGTTATTTTCTGTACTTGAATGAAACCTGGCATGATGATTTTTAGTATGGAGAAGTAGAAAAGGGGATGCTGAACTCTTCTAAAGAGTTAAGAGACAGGTTGGTGGAGAATCTCCAAACTTTGTCTCTACAACTGAGATAAAAAATGACTAAGTCATGAGATTATGGAGCATGCGTAAAAATCTCATCTCTAGGAGACCTTGTGTTTGTGATACTGGGCAGGTGGTTGGCCTGTAAGGGTTCCTAGACCATGAAGCTTGGGAAGCTTATCTCTTAAATAAATTAACTGTATTATTTTGCTGTCCACCCCCACCTTCTTCTCCCTATGCTGTTTCCTGTCCTGACCCTTGCCACTGTTCCTTCCAGGTGAACATGCCTACAAGTGTTCTTGGTGCTCATTTTCCACCATGACAATCAGCCAATTGAAGGAACACTCCCTCAAGGTCCATGGAAAAGCCCTGACCCTCCCCCGGCCACGAATTGTCAGCCTCCTCTCCTCACATGCCCACCACTCTTCTCAAAAGGCTTCCCCAGCCGAAGAAGTAGAAGACTCCAATGGTAAAACTGGGCTCCTGAGCAAAACCTATGGTTGGGAAGGGCTGGGATCAATCATCTTACTCTTTCTAGAGTGGGCTGGGATCAGTTGTCTTTACTCTTTTAGAGGAACACATTATATGAAAACATGACAGTTCAAGTAAAGGAAGAAATGCGCAAAGGTTGAGACAGTCTAGAAAGTGGAGTTGGAAGGGGTGTGAACTCTGAGCACCTGTGAGATGCCTTCGTGAAAACATCCGTGGGTACCGAGGGAGCGTCACCTGTGGAAGGAGCACACTGGTTGGGGGTAGGATGTGTCAGTTTTGGATTCTTCCAATGTGGGTTCAAGCAAATCAGGACTGAAATACCAGGCAGATGTTTTTCTATTTGCTTGTTTTCATTGGTATGTTATCTTAGAAAAATATTTTATGTGAGGTGTTTGGAGTTTTGTATCTGTAAGTTAATGACACAAAACTCAAAGGAGAAAAGGATAAAGGAGCTGGGCAGTCTGTCTGAGGAGGTCATGTGATATGTTAAGGGTTCCATAATGATTTCTTAGAGCTGAAGTGTTGAGTAAGCATTAGTTGGGAGAAAGGTTTAACTGCCCAGTCTTGCAGTTCAAAAGAAACACAGGAAAATACAGAGATTTGCTCATGGGTAGTGTGACTAAATCTTGTGCAGGCATGGCTCAGTGAACAAAGGGACAGTTTATTGTTTTGATCAGACCAGGAAAGAGACCTGTGTTGAGCACTTAGCTCACCTCAGATGACTGCTGAATCAGAGACTTAAGAGAGAAAAAATGAAGTCTGTGCTTGCTGAAGTTGTGAAAGAGCTTGGAGCTGTTCCCCTCCAACTCCTTCCAAATGCTTGAATCCCTTCTGCAGTGTCTCATAACCAGTTACTCCCACCAGCTTACATACTTCCTAGATCAAGGAATTGGCTGTTACTAAGGTCCACTGTTCCATTCTTCTTGGGTGTAGAGTGGTGGATAGAAAAGAAGGTGTAATGAATATTGGATTTGAATCTTCTCACAATACTAGTTATATTTTTTTGAGTAATTTTAGCTTTCTAAACCTGTATGTGAAGTTGGATAATGACATCTATCTTATTGGGTTGTCTTGAGAGATTAATGAGAAAAAGGTGAAATGTAAAATGCCTAATATAACATCTGACACAAAAGAAGTATTTCATAATGGTCATTTTATTTCTGTGGTTTTCATTCTCTGCAAATCTGGCCTCTGGGGCCATTTAGAGCAAGTATAAAATCTGACTAATTTTTGATGTAAGGGTTTAAAATGAGAAAGTCTTCCAGTGACCTCATAATCTGATGGTCCAACTTGTCAACCTGATCTAATTCTCCTATTATCAAAACATTGAATGAGTACACTTTATTCACAAGGTGTGTGGGTAGGAAGAAATGGAAAGGTAAGTCCTGAGTTGAAAACACTGTCTTTATTGTGTTATAGCGTTTCACGACCATTCCTTGCGAAGATATCAAGCACTATAGCTTCTTATTGCTATGCTATCTTAAAGGACTCAAACCTAGGACTGAGTGAAACTACTTGTGAAAGGTTTAAAAAAAAAAAAAGAACTTTTGTATCTTGAGAGACTATTCATTGGGGAAAGAATTGCTACCAGAGGGCAAAATCTACTATGACCCAAATTGTAAGATCTTTAGCAGCATGATTTTTAATTAGTCGTCTTCATCTGAAATGGAAGCTACATCTGTGAAGCCTTTTCATAGAAACTGATATGCCATATTCAAGCACCATTCCTGGCAAAGACTTGGCTGGGACATTTCTCTCAGTGTCACCTTCTTTGACCTTCTCCCTTGAAAGTTGGGACTCAGTCACAGGACAAGAGAATCGCTGCTATAGATAACTCACTGTATGGATCATCTTTCTCAGTATAGGCTAGAAAGAGTTGAGTCATATCAACTCCCCGAGCCTGTATGCTTTGCCAAAAGCTTGAACAGGCATAGAACAATGAGAGCAAATTCTGTACTATCCTGGCCTCCAGTAACTTAAAATAAAATGTTTAAAAGATATTATCAGAACTCATGTCTGAGCTAAGCACAACCCCAAATTTGAGGTCTAACCTTGTTTTAGGGATTGACCTCAGATTCTTAGAAGCTGGACTATGGAGTGTGATGAGTGTCACAGAAACACAACAGTGTAACTGTATTATAGACAGCCTATCTTTGCTCAGCCATGGGAAGATAATCTTAAAACACAGTAACTGAAAGCCCTGGGTGCGAACCATAGTCTATACAAAAGTCAATGGACCTGTACTGTTTGTAACATAAATAACCAAATCAAAGAAACGGGAGTGATTAGTTTAATTTCATGACAAAAAAAAGTTAAGAGGTGGAATAAATAGACACAAAGCACCAAATAGGTGTTCTTATGTACAAATAATTATGTGGGAAGGATAATCAATAGTTTATTTGTTCAGTAACTTTTTGAGTCCTTACCATAGCTTTTGCATTGTTTTGCATGGCCAGGTATGACTGAGGAGGCCCACACTTACAAGGGCTATTTGCCAAGGAGCTGGATGGTGGATTCCTAGAAACAGCTTAGTCTGGAGGATGGAAAAACAGCTGTGGGGCTAGACAGTAGCCTGTAAATCATGCTTTGAATGGTGTTTGAGACACACATGTGAAATCCAATTGCACATTTTAATAGAGAGAAGCTGTGGGGCTATTGGCTCTCAGTTAAGGTTTCCCACACTGCAGATGCCAGGACACTGTGAACACACGAACCAAAAATGTGTTGCAGGCCTGGGGGAGTCAAGATCCATAAAAGCAGGGAAATCACCAGTGTGTCCTTGGCTTTCTGAGTCCCCCGTGAGGGATGTGATTAAAATGAGTTGACATGCTTGCTGTGCTTTGCAGTTGCAGTGGTCAAATGCTTGTTGTCTTGAGAGCCAGCCAGCCCTTCCTGGCAGAAGGAAGGAGCCCAAATGAGAGGTTCTTCCCGTGCTGTTCTCCTCCCAACCCATGAGGAAGCATTGCAAGGAAGGAAAGCCGAGAAAGCAGAAATGAGATGGTGGAGGGAAGATCTCATTCCAGCTGCCTGGCCACACACCTGTTCTGTACTTAAATAAAGCTTTTGGGCTCTGAGCTGTCAGTCTTGACATGTTTCACCAGCACGTGAATCCTCTATATATTCTTCATGATCAGTTGTCGAAAGAAAAACAGCGGCTGGATGGTATTGGTTTTGTGTATAGGATAATGGGAAATGACATGTAATTGCTATTCAAAACAATGCATTAAGAGGAGACAATGAGGTTGTCAACAAAGGGAAGAGCTCTACTGTGTTTGTGTTTACTGTGTTCCTTCTCCTGCCATACAAAATGTAGGACTGGCTTTTATCAGGCTGTTTCCAAGTCTCTGCTTTCAGTACAGAAAAATACACATCCACACACAGCTATAAAATAACAAAGGAACTAGGACAGTGTAGTTTAACCATCAAAATTTGTTTAGGTCTGAAAAACTACACAAGGCATGGGCAGTGGACATGTAATTTAAGTTTCAGCCTTACACTTTATAACAAGTCAAGCCTGTGGTGACATTACATCTTTTCCTGCCTTCAGATTTCCCTCAACAAAAAAAAACTATTTATCTATCCAATTATGCAGTGTGGAACTGTCTGCTTTGGTAAATAACTACTACTATGATGCATTTAAAACAGCAGTACAAAATCAAGTATCAAGATTAGGTGAAAATCAATAAGGTAAATGAGGATAATAGAGGATTTTTTTTGCCCATGCCCTACATGACAACCCAGAGAAAACACAAAGAACACCTGGTCATGATGTCTCTCCCTTTATCATAGAGATCTCAACTGAGTTCATCTAACAGAAATGTTTAATAGAAATTAAAATGTTTAATAGAAATTAACACGATTAAAACTTTTCAGTTGCCTTTTTCAAACACTAGAATAATGTAGTGATGAACACGATTTTTATCCAGACACTTCTTAGGGAGGAACCACAGACATTTGTCATCTCAGATCAAAGTCCACCACATGGCACACAGCGCTGAGTCAATAGCCATTCTTTCCCCCATTGCAGAGTGGCTTAAAACCTCCTACTTCGCATCAAATGCACTTGCACTTGAACGTAGAAAGATTTCTACTAGTTAATGACTTTTACTTCCTTCAAAGAGTGATTTTTAAAATTGTTTCTAACCCTATTTTTATTGCTATTCTTGGAGCTTTATTCACAGTTATAGATATGCTATTTTTTCTGCCCCCTAATTTTTCCAATGGGAATAATGGGATAGGTTCTTAGTAAATACTGTCTTCTTTTAACAGGTCAGTGATTTGTTAGAGACATTCCAGTTTTTCAACTCAGCTGACTGAACTGAGTCCCTAAATTTATCTAGTGCCATAGAACTACACTTATACAAGGATAAGTTTATCCCTCTTCTAAGAGATATCTTCAAAAGACAAACAGTCTAAAGATGAAACCTTAGGGATTTTTCTAACAGAAACTTTCTCATGAAGTTATTCTGCCAAAATGAAAATATCTTCCATAACACAGAGGGATTAACTGTTATCATTGCTTCCTGCACAATGAGACCTTCCGTGGAGATGGGAAACTGAAGGTTGAGACAGCTGTAAACCTGCCATCCCTCAGAAAGAGGTCGCACTGTGGTAGCAATGGAGTGATAGACATTGTTAGGGTGTTCAGTGAGCAGCAGAGCTGCTGCACACAATCCCGGATCCTGGAGGGGACCGACTTGTTCTTTATGTCTTTGTCCAAAGAACTTACAATGTCTAGTGGGAATTAAACTCAAATTCATAGCAACTGTACAGTGAAACAGATCAACAAAACTTCAATGAGTAGAACTTTCTAATCTACCTGATAATCTTTCCCATCAGGCTTTTAACATAAAACAATATATTGCTTAGCAAAAATTTATTTTGCAAAACTCATATTGGTCAACTTCTTTCCATAAATCAGGAATTAGCAAGCTTCTTTCCTATACCGGGCCAGAGAGAAAATATTTTCAGTTTTGTAGTCATATAGTCACTTTCACAACTGCTCAGTTCTCAGTAAAGCACCATGAAAATAGCCATAGAGAATATGTAAACAGTGATCATGGCTGTGTTCCAGTAAAACTTTAAGCACAAAGATGGTGAAGAAGCTGGGCTTGTCTTATGGAAGTTGTTTCACCCCTTGATACAGATGATTGCAGGAAAAGTTGAACAATACCCAGTTTCTAATAAATGTCTTTCTGAAGTTTTATGGTTAATATGTGAAGTATTCTGAGATGATAGTTAAATTGTAACTTGACCCAAATATAGTCTTGTTTTATATATAAAATATTGGATGAACCTTTTAAAATATTAGTGCATTATAAGCATGAATTACATTTAAGCTTAAAAGAAAAATCTTCTTTAAGAAGCATGTTGAGTCTAACTGCAAACTATCAACTTATTTAACCTTGACTGCAGCAATACTTGACACTTAAAAATTAAGATCTGAGATACCTGCTTTTCGAAGGGCAGCTTTTCAGATCTCTAAATAGGTCAGACATAAAATTCAACCTTTAAGAGGATCCAATTAGTTGCTAGGGCATCAGACCTTCCACGCAGGTTCCAATTGCAATCAGATTTCTCTTGAGGTGAGAGAAAGAAGAGGTGGTTTCTTTAAAAATGACAGTAATGAAATAGAGACTCTCGAGTGAATAATTCTAAAGTAAAAAGATTTACATCGTTTATAGCACATAGGATGTAAAGCATAATTTTAATGGCTTGACTATAATTTTTAATAGGTTCTGCTAGGCTCAAAATTATCTGACTAGACACTACTAACTTTCCCTTTTTGAGACCAGAATTTCCACATGAAACTGTGATCTAGAGTTTATTTTAACACTTAGTATAAAGAATGACCTTTATACTCTGAATCTTAGAGGTCTTCAATGAAGTAGCATTTTTAAAAAACCCAGAGTCCTGTATTATACACTCTGAAATCTGTACAGGATAAACTTTTAGAACTTATCCTCAAAGGCAAATAAGAATCCTCCAAAAAGACCATCACCCTGAAGTTGAAATCCTGTGATGACACCCTTCCCAAGAAACCCACCTGCCTGAGATTTGTGACCTTTTCTACTAGCCACTGTTTTGGAAAACATTAAATTGAAAAACATTTAAGGTGTAGATTTTCTGTATTCTGAGAACTTATTCTCCCTCTTCCCATACCAACAAAACTTCTGGTCATCAGAAACGCAAGCATTTACTGCTATTCAGAACTGGTTCCTAGCAACACTAGAGTTGGCTGCATGATTCCACATCTGGCTTTTGCATTGTTTGGTGAACTGTTTGAAGATTAGCTTATACTGTCCAGAACCTCAGTCATGGGAATGTCTAGAAATCTACTTTATTCTTTGGCAGAGGATACATTGAATTATTAGTTGAATTGTCCAAAAGATTAATCCCAGTTCCTTTTGAAAGAAAGATTTTTTCCTCTCTCTTATCATTGTCTACCTTGTTTTGTCTTTTCATGGAGCTGAAGCTAGATGTTGCAGTCCGTCCAATTTTATCTGAGACAAAAATCCCTCAAGCTGTCTTGAGACTCATGATAACTTATAGGTCCTCAGTTGTCTTTGGAAAACTACTTTGCATGAGAGAATTTTACAAAGGCTGAAGGAAGGGTGTTAGAGTTAGGAGGAGCAACAGGAGCTAGCCATGATTCAGAGCTAGCCATCCAGGGATAACCTTTCAGAGAAGGAGCCCTTAGAAAGAATGGTATGTGGGAAATAATCTTTTTTTTTTTTTTTTTCGACACTGGGACTCGAAATCATGATCTCACACTTGCCAGGCAGGTACTTATGCCACTGAGCTAAATCCCCAGCCTGGGAAATAATCTTTTTTTAAATGTAGAAATGCGAATGAGATGCCAGCAACAGTATTGTAGAAAAAATTGCTATTTTCTGAAATAAATTACCAGAGTTTAGATGATATGACCTGGGAAAGCGTACATTTCCAAATGCGTACATTTTCCTAGCACATTCATAATCCTATATAATACCGTATTTAAAAAAAAACCCAAGGGAGATGGTTAAATAAAATGAGGAAGAGCAGCCAAGGTGACATGAATTAAAGGAGACCTTTATTTTGCTTCATAGTTTCAAAGGGTTCAGTCCATGCATGGTTGGCTGGGTCCAAGGCCTAAATGACTTGGTAGAAGGACATGAGGGAGGAAAACTGCTCCATCAATGGTGGTCAGGAATCGGAGCAAGCGAAGGGAGGAGCCAAGGACAAGAATACAGCTTTTGAATGACCCTCCACTCTGACCATGAGCACATTCAGCTCTGAACTCATCCACGATCAACCCACTGGTCAGTCTAGTGCCTCTTTCATCCACTCACCTTCCAAAGGCCCCTGCTCTGAACACATGATGACACTGAGGAGACGTTTTAGACCTAACCCATGATAGAGGATGTGCTTTCTTTTTGCTGTTGATGCCCAGGAAGAGATAAGCTGCTGCCACAAATGCTCACCCCTTTGGTTGAGACTGCTGAGCCCAGCTAAGGTTTCATGTGTCAGCACACTGCTCTTGAAGAAGTCATTCCAGGACCTACGTTCTGCCACTGCCCCAGGGACACAAATATTCTTAGATGACTTGCAAAAGTCCCTCCCTTTATGTCATTTTTATTTTCATGCCCTGCAAGCCCTCCGCCAGAACTGCAGTGGCTGCCACATTGAGCAACACAGAACCTTCTGAACCTTTAATCTAGTCCTTGAGTTTTAGCATTGCTGGTTATTTTTTTCCCCTTGACCCTTTTGAAAGCCATCCATTTTGGTTTACATAATGACTCTTCATATCCTTTTGTTTTTGTCACAATTCCTGAGTGATAAAAATAATCATCATTTTTATTTGTTTAATTCTACTGATTATTTTGTCTTAATATGTCTAATGAATCAGAGATACAAATGAACAGTCTCACTTTATAGAGAAGGCAACCCAGGCTCTGAGGAGTGAAATGGTGAGGCTAAGTGTTAAAAAAGGAATGCATTAGAGCTGTTTCATACACAGAATCCAAATCTTAGTCCTTAATCTTATGCCTCATTGAAACCTAACACTAAAAATGTACCACCAAAAAGTGACCCCGCAGTGGCTAATGCACCACCTCTTATAAATGAAACAGGAGGCGAGTTTTCATTATTTATTGATGGTTAAGTCAATAGGTAGACAGCTAGTATTGAGTTAAAATCTAGAATGTAATGAGATAGAGAATTGCGCATCTTGATTGTAATGGCTGTAGCTATGAAAAGGAGAAAAAACTGGTGAGTGACAGAGGTCTTCATGGAAGAGGTGGGACTCAAGCTAGACACAGAAGCACAAGTAGATTTATACAGACAGAAGGAAGCCATTCCACATGAATGGAGTCTCTACAATGAGCAAACGTACTAATAGAAGGATTCTGGGGCAACAAGGAGACCAATTAGCCAGAGTGGAGGGTGGATGGTGAGGCTGGTGGGTGTCTAGAGGTGATACCAGACAGTAAGTGTGCCTAACACTGGGGAGGGGACATTGGATTTGTTAAGAAACATACTGAACAGGGAAGACCAACAGCAAGGTGCCTTTCCTTTGGGAAAGTAGCAGGGTACTTTTGAGCTACCAGTGCAGTAAGATGCATCTATGCATCTTCAAGAATAAATCTGTATGAGAGACAGGCATAGATGTGTGTCATCCTCTTTAAAGGTGGCCGCATAGATTTTTTTCCTTCTAACTATAAAAGCTATACCTACTCATAATTGAAGAACAGTCTTATGGCAATATATACCATAAAATACAAGGCTCACCCATAATGTTAGTCTCTCTCCACCCAGAATAATCTTGGTTAGCAGTTTGCTATAGAGCCATCTTGAAAATTTTTCTATGAATGGCTAAACTTTTTCTTATTCTAATTATCATTATAAAACTGATATCATAATATACAAACTTTTTCTTTCATATGGCTTTGCATTCACTTCATAGGTTCCACTGCTTGATTCACTCGAAGTTGGAAATATGATAGACCATATCTTAAACAAAAACTATTATTCCTTCCAAATGATCGATGTTCACTAGTTAAAAGCTTCAAGTATTTTTTATGTGTTGCTTATATGTATTTAAGGTGGAATTCTCAGAATTATTTAAGGCCTTCAATATTTTCACCAATCAAAAAGAGATTATTTTCATTTTAAGTCTCACTCAGATAGAATTCTTTCTATTTACTTGAGGCTTAATACATGTAAAATACTAATAAATGACCCATAAGTTAAATGCCAAAAATCAAGATTACAGACTGTCTAGACTATTCAAATAATGGGCTAAAAATGAGATTTTGCTAGGAGATAAATATAAAGTATGTTGGATAGTTTCTGACCCCTGAATTCACTTCTCTTTCTGGACTCCCCAAATGTTCATATAATTATTAGCTATCATATTTATCTCCCAACTATAAACTGTGTGCTCTCTGAGGTCAATAGTTGTTGCCTATTCATTTTCAGAACTTAAGCACTTAGAAGGCCATTCAATAAATATTTCTTAAGTTGATTTCAATTAGAGGTGAATAAGCAACCACATACAAGGAATGCTGATACAATGAAAATTTATGTGTGAAAAAGTCCGACACCATAAGTGACCAAAACTTCAGTGATGTTTCATGGTGTTTGGAGACAGTCTCTAGAATTTGGCTTTATGTGTACTTGGATGTGCTATCTTGTGTTTCTTTTGGTTACTCCTCCCTCCTTGAGTTAACTAACTTCTACTTCTGCCCCCATTGATGACACCCTATCCCTCTTAACTTTCTGAAACCCAAGGGAGTAATTTCCTCTCCCTCCATCAGCCAAGAGGAATGTATGCATTCCTTCCACTTGAGAATATTTCTGCTTTTTTATTGGTCTCATTTAAAATATCTTTGTTCTGTTTATTTTCTTCATTTTCTTTCATGAACTTGGTCCAGGCTCACAGTCTTTCTTTCTACTCTACCTCTAACTGTCATGTGCTTTGGGTCCAGGGGACCAGATTCAATGGTAGTAATGCAGCAGACACTTTGGCTTTCTGAAGAAAGATGGACCTGCTTCTTAACAATGGTCTACCTGACTCTCTGCGGTTGGATTCACCATAACTGCTTCAGCCCCATCTCAAACTCTTAAATTTTGTCTGACTACATTTTCAGGTCTCTTTTCCTCCCAGACCCTGAGATCCTGGGGCTCACTGCTTCGGAGGAGCTTTCTCCAGCCTGGTGATTTCCTAGCTCCCTTTTTCTTCTTTGCTTTCCAGACTTGTCAGACTGCAACCTAAACCTCTGCTTGCATGTTCTCTGATGTCAGCTTGTCTTTCTGGCTCTAATCTCACTGTTTTCCAAACTGTGCTCCAGGTTATCTTTTGTTAATCACAAAGTCTGATTTGCCTTTTAAAATGAATGTGTGCATATTCAGATTTATACCCATGTAACATCAGTGTATCCATCAGTATCCTATGCTGTTTTCTTGACAAGAGACAGGAATAGAATCATAACCAGAGTGCTACAGATAGCTGCAGTCTAGCTTGCCTGTCCCAAAGTAAATGGAGTGAGCAGCTGTACAGTTAATAACTGTGGCAATTGCAAATTATTGTACTTGTAAGTTGTGATTTTATTATTACTCTTGATTTTACAGTATTTTAAAATTTCGCCCATGGGTAGGTTTTTAATTACAAATACAGAGAAGGAAAGATGAAGAAACACATCTACCTTGCATGCAAGCAAGAGTAATGCCACCGACACTTCTGTTAGAAGAAACACAGTAATTAAGATAGCTAAGCCACAGGCAGACAGTGATAGTAAGAGAAATTCCCAACCAACACATTAAAATTGGTAAATTCTATATGTTGTTATGGTAACAATGAAATAGGATCATTTTCACTAATACACCTGCAGTGTGCTTCTGCATGTTGCTTATGTCACCTCCATAAGGGAGGTCTGGAAAAAATAACTAATTAAAAAATTAAGTTCAACATTTAAATAAAAGATGTATTTTTCAGTTCCTTTTTGAATTGGCTTCAGTGTTATGTGACTTTATCCCTGTAACTTCTAATTTCTGGGAGTATTTTCTAAATCACAGTGCACTTAGGGGAGTATATTCAGGATATAGATTTCACCCATTATGTGTGGCCAGAGCAGGAAAGGCTTTGAAGACCATAATATGGAGAAGTGATGGTTTGGTGGAAGCCAGGGGTGGATTGATTGATTGAGTAATTGATTGATTTTCAGCTTATTTTCATTTTTTACATTCAGAGAAAACAGAAGCATCACAGGAGAGAGAAGCTTTATAAACTATGATACACTGCACCCATTAGTATCTGTTTTATATTCATCATCATCATCACAATAACAGGAGATGACTCTCCTGATATTGTCCATATAAAGCAACTGTGTAAGGAAGTGCTGAGACCAACCATCGCAGGTCCCAGGCCCCCTTTACAGGTCAAGTAGAGCAACTCTCATGCACCCCTGGGCTTCTGAACCCAGAAGGGGAATGCAGGTTATCGAGAGCAACAGATCTGCAAATTCCATTACTCCACAACAGTTCAAGTTCTGCCCCAGGCGTTTTGGTTGCAGAAGCTCTGATCAGGCACAGTGATTTGGGGGAAGTGGCCAGGTGTTCCATGGACCTTCTTCCCCAACTCCTTAAGAGTTGTTTTCCAGCAGAATTTTGGAGTTGCGTCACAGTACTGGCATTAAGTACAACTCTTTCTGTGTAGTGTTGAATTCATTTTGATTGAGCAGATCCCGGGATCATTTTCACCCAGCTGGAGCTAGTACAAATTAGGGGTGCATGATCTTCCTGAAACCAGTTCTCTGTGTATGTGATCTTTACTTTCTAGTCTACAGATCATTCAGGGGATATTGGACCCCCAGAGTGTGAGGACCACATGGAGGGCTGCTGCAGGTTCAAGTCCAGGAAGTGACACTGATGTTGTAAAGAAAGGTGCCGTCTTAGGCACATGTTTAGCTCCATATCACACATAAGTATCTTTAGATAAACCCTTTACCCTCTGGGAGCCTTGATTTTTCTAATATGTGAAATAACCATGTCTACTTTGTGGGACTATTTCAAGAATCAAATGAGATAACGTGGAAATGCTTTTCTATTCCAAATTACTGTAGACATATTTGATATTAATAAAGTAGTAGAGGAGAAGCAGAATTTTCTTATCAATGTATGATAATTTATCATCAACCAGAGAAAACATTGAAGCTTACTTTTAAATGGTAACAGAAGCAAATCCATATTGTGACTTTGAAACCGAATGAAGTTTATGTTGTGAGGTTTCTTGGGAGTGTAAAATAATCCCATGTTGAAAGTAGTGCTTAATCTGGAACCCTATTTGTATTAACTTGAACTTTAGGGCTTAATTGAAATCAACTACAACATGAACGTCCTTAGCCCTTTATGTGTTAAAGGGCTGAGGGAATGCTTTGTTAAGTTTCAGTGTCAGGCAGCAATTATTATTATTATCATTTATCAATGTACCTTTTAATTAATGACACCTATCATTTATTGTGTGTCTACTGACAGATTACTTTACATTGTTTCACCTCATTCCCTCCATACAGCAATCCCAAGAGGCAGGAACTTCCATGACCAGCGCTCCCTTGTTTCAGGAAAAGAGGAAAATACCTTTCAGAAGGTTATGTGGTCTGCCTGGGACGTGGTTAGCACCTGTCAGATTTGGGGCTACAGTGCTGTCCCCTCAGTTCTAGAGCTCTGTTTTCTATGTCAAACTCCTTCTTTAAACCTCATTCTTAGCTCTGCTGTTTTTTTTTTTTCTAGAAAGTCTAAAAGAAAACATCTAGGAAAATCTATAAGCCCCAGGAAATTATACTGTTTTAAATATTAAAACCATTCTTGGATATGACCTTCTGCAAGTTTATTTCTGCAATTGCAGTCTCAGCCTCCAAATATCCTGAAAGAAGGAACATTCCCAACTTCTGCTTCCTTACCAGTCACTCTTAAACTGCTACAATCTGTTTTGCTTTCAGCATGTTTCTGAAGCACTCTGCTGAAGTGTTCTGCTACTGGCTAAGTCTAGTGACATTTTCCATGAGAAAGTCACTTGTTTTGCTGTTTCCACCTGCTGCCACCTCCTTCCCTCCCTCTCCCTGATGGCTTTCACCAGGGTCATCGGTGAGTCCAGACAAACAAGTCCATGGCCTCTGCTCTTGCCTCATCCTTCTTTTTTGGTCTGTGGCATTTAAAACTGCTGATCGTCCCCCTAAGCAAATTCTCCTTCCTTGGTTTTGGTCCTGATGTGTGTTTCAGGCTCTCCTCTGGACTGTGTTGACAGTGCCTTCCCTTTACCTTGTTTTCACCACAGTTCCAACCCCTGGCATTATCCATACCTGTGTCTGGTCCTCTGTCCTCTTCTGTACATTGCCTTCACAAACACATGGACTCAGCGTCCACCCCTCCAAATACCACCTGGATCTCCTGCTCAAATTTTTCAGGAGATGCCCCAGATGGTGTTTTGATTGCTTGTCAGTTTCTGCACTGCTGGTCACATTCATCCTTCATCTCACAGGTTCTAAAATCACACTCTTTGACTTACTCCCAAAGTATTCCCTCTGCCAGTGCTCTTAGGACCCAGCAAGAGTCCCCTGTTAATGTTCTGTCACCGAATCAGTTGCCTACTCAGTCTCGTTGTTTATATGTCCTTAATTCTTCTCACATCCACCTGCTCCTTTCCATCCCGGTCTCTTAGCTAAACCATTGCCATGTTCATCCCCCTGCCAAGCCCTCTATGCATTCTGTTCTAAATAAGGTGTAAGTTCATATCACTCTCCTACCCAGAAACCTTTACGGCTCTCCATGACCTGATTGTTTTTTTTAATGCATTAAACATTCTTCACTTCCCCAGCCTTTTCTCTTACCATCAGCTGCCTCCTTCTCCCTGATTCTGCTACACTGGAAGGAGCATCTCTCTTCCCATGTTATGCTTTGGAGCCTGTGTCATCATTGCCTTTCTTCTTCATTTCTACATGTCCTGACACTGCTTGTCCTTCAGAGTTGTGTGCAAATTCCTTCACTTCCCTGACATCCTCCAATGTAAGTCAGTTCTTTCTTCTGAAATCCCATGGTACTGTGCCTGTCTTCTCTTGGGGATGTGTGATTCATTCTGCCAGCCTCATGTTACCAGAAAGGAGCATGGTGTAGGGTCAGGGTTTTGTCATCCTTATATTCTGAATGCCTGGCCCAGAGCTGCTTTCCCCTAGAGTAAATGTCCTACATGTGTAATGTGAAGGTTAGTCATCTTCTACAAAGCCATCATTATACAAGTTTAAAGCTGTAAATCGACATATCCCCCCTTTTTTTTTCTTCCTCCAGAGCACCACTGTTTTCCAGCTACACTGTCACCAGGCTCCATGGATGTCTGTTCCATTCCTGGAGTGAGCATTCATCTTAGCTTGGCTCTGGCAATCTCCTCTTACAACATAAGAGCACTCGAGACCTGAGGTCTGAATGTCTTTGTCTCTATCAAATACCTAACTTACGGTAGACAGGATGTTCATTGTGGATAAGCAAGCCACTTACAAGAAGCTCATGAGTTCAGACATGTATTTCTTCACTTTTACAAAAATAATGTTTAGGCCATTATTTTGAATCTTAAGGAGCTCAGGAAATATGCTTTAAATGTGTCTGGGTTGACACATGGATTTTAAAACTCACAAATAAAAGGCAAGTCTAGCACCATTTTGAATGTTGCTAAGACAGTATTCAAGAAACAGATCAAAAGTCGTAGCTTGATGACTACATATTATGGTTTGCCTGTGGACAAACCACTTGATCCTCTGTGCTTCTTTATTACTTGCACACAAAGGGTTGGAAAAGACCAGAAAAGTCAGACTACTGAGTTTTCTTCTTACTTTTCCATAAGTAGGACCATAATCTACTCCAGATGTGAGTGTAGTAGAAACAATAGGAGCTGAATTTCAAGCGATTAATTCCAACACATTAGTAAAATCCAGAGGAGAACAGATAATGTTTTCTGCTTTTCAAAATGAAGTACGGAATCACAGGGTACTGACAGTATTACAACATTGATAGGAATGTGTTGCTGGTTGGTTTTTCGCAAGTGGAAACTCATTTAGACCAAGCTGCCTTCCCTGTATGAGAGACGGTTGGTCAGAGGTACCGGTGCAATTTGTAGACAGAGAACATATAAGCATGTGAGGCCTCTATCTCACCTATCCCCTGCTTAAAACCCATCAGTGGCTGTCTGCTTGGCCTTCCAAATAAATCTGCTGTTTGGGCCCCACAATTCTTTGGGTTCGTTCCGCATTGCATCTGTCCTCCTGCACACTGAGCTGCAACCACGTAGAGCGTCCTGTCCTTCAGTGCCCTGCTGCTTCAACTCCAGGCTTGCTATTCCATCTCCCTGGAATAACCTTCTACACCTCCTTGTCTTCCACTTGTTTTATAGATTTACAAAGGAACCCAAGGGACCAGATGCTCCCAAGGAAGCAAGATGCTCTCATCAGTCACAAAATAAAATACAAAAAGCCATTCAAGTCAAAAAGTTTGTGACAGAATCCCTCGGGTACAGAAGGCACAACCAATCAGCCAAGGGATATCTACCATAGATAAGATGGCTAGAAGTGCTATCAAGAGGAGAGTGAGTGTAGAAACAATTAGAGCTGGAGTGTCAGGCACAGTGGCTGGGGAGGGTGTCAGTGGTGCTAGGGGTGATTGGGGCTGTATCTGTAAATTGGACTCTGCGAGGACTCTGCGAACAAGAATCGTGCTTAAAATTGGAGGTGATCTTGAAAATATTTAAAAAGATATGGACCTCAGAAGAGTTGTCAGGAGAACCACTATAATATGGGAATTAAATTTGCTCTGACAGGCCTTTTTATAGCAAGTTGATTTTCAGCCACTCTTTGTGTGTTGTTATCTGGCAAAACAGGGACAAATCATTCCATCTATGATATTCTTCAGGTCAAATCCTACCTTCACACCACGTCCAGGTCCAACAATTAGTATTGTCTCTCCTAACACCTGCCCAGCTATGTCTATCTGAAACATTCGCGAACAAACTGCTCTCAGTAGAAGCTGTGCATTTGGTTTTGCTGAGAATCAAGTAATCAAGAAGGAGCTGCAAACATCTCCTTTGTGCCTAGAGCTAGGACGGGTGTTACACATATGCACAGTATTGTAAGAGACTCCCACTCCACCAGATCCTCCAGCCCCGGCTCTTCTCACCTTTAGAAAACAGTCTGTGAACACTATAGTTTGGTGCAACTTTTTATATGGCACAGGCTTTAGCTGCTGTGGACTTGTGTGCCTGTCACTGGAACTCACAACAAGTTTAATATGAAGTGGTCATGTCACTTTTGCCCTCGACAAAGAAGGAGCCAGAAGTCTGCTTGCTCAGAAGTCACTACCAGAAGGCTTTTAAGCACTCATTAGAGAGTTTAAACTCTTTCTTGTTTGCCTCCTTAGTTTCTCCATCTATAAAATGGGAAGCAATAATTCTATAAAATCATAATGAAGATCAACAAGAGATTATTTTACTTTATTGTTTTTAATTTTTGAAATAGGGTCTCCCTCTGTAATTCAGGCTGGCCTAGAACTCACCATATAGCCAGCCTGGACTGGAACTCACAGTGATCCACCTGTCTCAGCCTCCTGAGTGCTAGGATTACAGGTGTGCACCCACGGCTGGCAAAAGACAGCCCAGGAAGCAGCTTTTTGTTTTAAAAAACACCTAACACAGTCGCTAGATGTAAAATAGCTAAGATGGTGAAAGGTGTCCCCGGGATTCTGGTCTTTCCAGCTTTTTGGAAGCTTACCCCTTACCTTACAGCCAGTATTACTGGGGGTGAGTGTGGAACAGATGGAAAAGCTCTCTTAATGGAAGAAACTACTACTTTAATCATGATTAAAAATATAGCTTACATTGTGTGGGAATGGGTGAAAATAAAAGACAAAAGGGTAAGAAACCCACTGGGTTTGTTGGTTCAGAAACTCCAGCTCAGGGACAATTTTAGAACAGCTTTGTGCTTTGATGTGTGGCTGTGCATTCCTGTTCTCCATCGACGATTGCCTCTCGCCTGATTTCCATACTATCACTTAGAGCTCCACACGTATCTAAATATATATGCTTATGCCCAGATGTGCTCTTTCTTTCTGATTAACCTTTTAAGAAATCTCCACAATGGCTTCCTGTCCGGGCTGTTCACAGCCCACTGCACATTGTGCCCAGCTCCTTGAAGTCAGTAGGCATCTTCCCTCCAGTCAAGTCTTGAGGAAGCTCCATGGCTTTGCCCACAGCCTGTGAGCTCAAAATACCATCTGAGGTCACTCACAAGCTCTCCATGGTTGAGGCCAAGTCGTTTCTATAAAGAGGCTTTTGTACTCAACACTTTTCATTGGATCTTTCGGTGTGGTAAAGACATCTATATGATCTAAACGAACAGCAGGAAACAAGACTTCCTCATCACACAATTCAAAAGAGTCACAGGTGAATTATGCATTTGGTATTGTGAGAGCTTCTCAATTAACAATGGCAGATGCCACCCAGCGTTTCCTCTGAAAAACAGTATGAAAAGGCTCCCTTACCACATACTCATTTGTTTCCCCGGCAGATTTCCAGCCTGTGTCAAGGAGGGCTTTCAAGAATGCAGGCTTTGGTTTACAAACAGTTTAGTGCAGAAGGAATGCCTACAATGTTTCCTAATGACTGTGGCAGAAAAAGAACACGTTTCTGAAACTGGGGCATTTAGGAGCCTCAGGTTATATTCCTGTTTCTCCATCAACTGTCTGGGTAACATTAAGCCATCTCTGCTTTTCTGAACCATCACAAACCCTTGCACAAAATGAATCATCTGCACATCACATTTCTAGGATGAGCATGCATTCCTGATGAAGGAAAGTTGGTAAAACATTATATACAGAGAAAATGCAACTCTAAATACCCAAAACTAACCCAGGAATGCCTTCTCCTAGGGTTCTGGTTGCATAGTGTTGGCACTGATTCTTGAAAAGTCATAGTTTACTAAATCTATGTTGTCTGTTGCACCTGACTGTCTCACAAACACCCACATGTACCAATGGTGCAACGAAGAAGGAAGAGACAGCTGCTTGTGGCATCATCTCAAGTGGTTTCCAGATCACTGATGTCATCTGCCTTCAGGGTGTAGACTCATAGCTGATTGGGGGTCAAAACTAAAAATTAATGCCTTTGGCTTCTTGAGATGGCCTTGGATCCTGCATTCCATTCCATTTAAATCCCAGTGTTCAGAAGCCATTGTTGAGGTAATTTAGAACAATCTAGGCTTATTTCAGTAAGGGAGTCAGTGTTCCAGTGGAAAGGATCAATTAAACTTAGTGTCTGAAAAGAGAGCATCTTTGGTCTGTTGGATTTTCCTTTTAACTCTGAGTTTTCCAGAGTACTGTTTTCAGTTTGAACTCTTTGACATGTTTATTGAGCATTTGTTTTAGGACATACCCTGAGCTGATCTAGGGGATGTCAAACTGTAAAAATTTACAGATAGATGAATGCATGCATGAATAGCCTAGTTTCCAAGAGATCACAAACTGGTGAGGGTAAAAATAAATTAATCTCAATATAGCATGATGAGTACTAATGGGAGAGACCCAGAGGGGAACTGAATAAGTATATCCAGAACAATCAAGGAAACTCTTTGTAGTGACAGCAAATTTGAATTGAGTTCATTTAATAGATTAGTAAGAGTATGTCAGGCTGAAATGTCTAAGAAGGACATGGCAAGAGAGTGAATTATCAGAAGCCTGTTGGCTAGTATTAAGCATGCTGTGGGCTTGGGGTAGGCTAGGTCTGGAAAGATGAAAGGCAGCTGAACAGCACAGGTCAGCATCTAGACTTTCCTGTGGTCACATTCGCACTGTAGAATAGAAAGGAATCTTAGGGGAAAAACAACTGAGCAACAGAAAGCCAGAAAGGGGCATTTTGCAGAAGTTCACAAGAGGAACCATGAGAGCTTGAACATAATCAGTGAATCACAGTGATCTAGCAGGGAATCAAAGAAAAGGAGCTTTCCAGGAAGTTGAACCAACAGTGCTTTTTTATTTACTAATGTGTAGAACAAAAGAGAAATGAATCAAGATTCTATTCTGAATGGTTGACTCAATGAATGGTGATGACATTGGAGAGAAACACAGAGAAAAAAACAGATGACTTTATCTCCAAATAAAGTCATTTGTCATTTGAAAGCTCAGGAACCCTCTTCAAGAAACCCTCTTTGTCTTAGGTCACTTCTACCTGGATCTCCCCAAAAATACAGAGTGTGTGACAGCACGAAGCTACATACAAAATAAGATCGAGAGACTCCACAAACTGATGTAGGGCAGTAAACCATATCTCAAAGATAAAAACTGCAGCTTGTTTTGCTGTGTTTTTCTAGTTTTGGGGGATTAATTTTCTTGTTTTGGTTTTTTTGTCATCTACTCCCTGATCATATTTCAAGGTTTTGTTTTTATTCATCAGAATGACAGGAAGTTTTCAGTGTGTGTTTCCTTCAAGCTTGGCCTCCACTTTATTTTCAGGACTAGGCGTTTGTTTTTCCATTTGCCTCCATGACAACCAAGTCCAGATTCCTATATATAGTCATCCAGCGCCCATTGTCCCCCTGGCCATTGTGCATAATCTTGTGCATCCAGGCCAGAGAGCTCCACTGATGATAGAAGATGAGGAGGTGCCAGAGTCCTTTGCCTGGAGATTTTCAAGGCATAATCAGAAGAAGGAAATAAAATAATGTAGCTGCCTCTAGAGATTTATATGCCTCCGTAGACATTACCCAGAAGGAGTTTAAATGAGTTGCATTCTAAAGCCTAGTTTCTAATGGTTTTCTTTTGCAATGATCCACAGCTAGAGAACATTTTTTAGGATCTTCAAAGGAAATCACTGGAAGGTTGCATTGGTGATTTGTAGTGTTTGGTACTGTTCTAGATGAAATATTTCATTCAGTGTTAGTAGCACAAAATGAACAAGAATCTTGAATAAGTAAAGTCTAGGTACAAAATAATTCAGATGGAACCTAAGAACTCTTTTTAAACAAGTAAACTTCTTGAGTCTTTGACGTATCTTGTGCAATATACTTTTTTGAACTTATAGAAGGGATATATATATATATATATATATATATATATATATAGCAGCTCAATGCAGCAAGCATTTTCTTAAATACCTTTGCAGCACTTCTAAGCACTTGAGATACTTCAGTGATAAAAGCTGCAAAACCGTCTCTCCCTTATGGAGGTTACTTTATATTTTAAACAGGCACAAACAATACTGTATATCAACAGTTGCCCATGAATTCAACCCAGCAAACATTATTCTAGTGCCATAATTAATTGTGATAATAATTAGAGTGTTATTAGGTTCAAAAGTCCAACTGATTATCTTATCAAAAGATTGAAAAAGTATTATGGTAGAAACACATAGCATGAAGTCTAGCTTATCAAATTTTGAGCACATGTGCAGTACAAGGTTGTTAACTTTTTGCACATTATTGTATAGCAGATATCCAGAACATTTTTGTTTTAGGTTACTAGAATTCTAAATATAACAAATGACAACTTTCCAGCTCTTGTCCCCAACTGGTAGTAGCCCCCATTCTACTTCGTCAATTCTAGGTTTTGACAATTCTAGCTTCCTCATAGAGTGGAGCCATGCAAGATTTGTCCTCTTATGATTGTCTTATTTCAGCAAAATATTCAGAAAGTTTCCTCCATGTCTTTAAGGTTGAATAATATTCAATTATGTGTGTTTATTCTCTTTTTCCATTTGTGTACCAGGTACATTTGAGTTGTTTCTCCCTCTTCGCTATTGTAAATAATGTAGCAGTGAGCATGGGACTGAAGTTATCCCTTCAAGAAATTAATTTCAGTCCTTTGGGTGAATACCTAGAAGTAGGATTGCTGGATCATATTACCAGTGTCCAGTATCTACATGGATCTTTCATACTGTTTTCCGTAGTGGCTACACCATATTTCCATTTTATGTAGATTCCAATATCTACATAAAGTGTCCAGTACCTACATGGATCTTTCATACTGTTTTCTGTAGTGGCTATACCATATTCCATTTTCAGCCACAGCACATAAAGATTCCAGTTTCTACAGATTCTTTTAAAATCATTTTATTTTCTTGTTTTTCGATAATGGCATCCTAATCAGAGGATCCTTTCTTTAAAATACCTTAGGCATTTTATTTTCACTGAATATGTAAACATGTTCCTCCAGGACTGTAACATGGGGTCTATCCCAGGTAGCTGAGGATGGATCCTTTGATTGGAGTCCTCTGTTCTTACTCTTGCATAAACCATGTTACATATGTTGCATCAATGTCCTTTACATAGAATGAAAATTTAAATATTAGAACAGAATTCTTCAAGATTTTTGTTTTTGGCCTTTTAGAGTGGGTCTCACTAAAGTGTGATTCGACAGTGTTTTTTTAATAACTTGACTTTATCAAGCCTTTTTAAGAGATTCAATGCAGCTTTCCTAGACTTAACTTTTTACACCCTTATTTCATCATCTTATTGGATATTAATTATATTAAGTAAGCACAGTAACAAATATAACTGTATAAAGAAGATTGGGAGCGAATAAAACTGATTCTTCATAGCATAGCATTAGTTCAACTGCAGAAGCAGATGGAACCGCTGGAGTGGGGTACGAATTCCAGTCCGGACACTGTTGTTGCCCATTGATTTTCTTTGGTCAGGATATTCGAAGGCCTGGGGCATTGGCCTGGTGAAAGTTCCTTAAGCTTACACATGATATAAATGTAATATAAAGTATAATGAGTTAAGAGAAAGAATCATAATGTGTATGTGTTGGAAAAACATAGAAAAGAACAAAGAGTTCTGTTTGGATTGTTTGGAAAAATCTTCACAGAAGAGATGACATTTCAGCTGAATTTTGAAGGATGGGTAAGACTTTTCCAGGTAAAACAAAGAGGAAAAGCAATAAATAGCCCTGACTAGGGACCATGAATGATGAAATATGCAGAATATGCAAGGAATCAGAAACTACCTAGAAATGAGGATATAGACGTGGACCAGACTAAAGATCTGTATCTTCTGATGCAAGGAAAGGAGACTTTATTTGGCAATACTACATAGCTGTATCATAATCATAACCTTTGATATATACAATGGCCCAACTAGAGTAGATCTTAAGGAGAAGACTAGATAGCAGAGGAGTGGAAAGGAAAATGAATGAAGTTGGATCATGAGATACTGGTTAAATGTGCTGCCTGGTAACTTGAATGAAAACCCTCACAATCTGATTTTGAACAAAAGCAGCCACTTACATTTAGAAGGAAAAAGGATGCTTAGGACAAAATGGTAATTTTCAATGTGTTGGGTGGGTATGAAGAGTGTACCAGATGTAAAGTGTCTGATGAAGGATTTAGGTCCTTGCAAAACTCACTCAGTTTCCCACGACAGCAGAATTCTTTATTTATTATAGATTCCCAGGTAACTGTCATACACACAAAAATATTGCCCATTGATTTTATTTGGGCAAATTTTTTTTTTTTTTTTGCCTCAGTTTATGGCCATTTGTGTAATAGAAGTTGCATGCCATCCCAAATGTTTTCTGGCTATTGACTAAAGTATCTTTAACTCTCATGTCATTATTACTGTGCTTTTCGCAAATTTTCTGTATTTTCTTGACTAGGGCTAGTTGGACCAATTCCTAAGCCCTGTATTTTGGGCATCTACACTATTTGTGGTTAAACTATCCCCAGGTACCATTCTATTTCTAGTTGCTCATGCTACCAAAACTTTGCTGCTAAATGGTCTGCTTTTCTGAAGAAAATTACAACCCATGCATTGGTACCTCAGTTCATGAACTCAATTCTTTCCATGATTTTGAGTTAGATGGTCATCGTGTTTGTACAGGGGCAGCGATGGCTATGGCCGTGTTTGTCACTCATTGCAGAGTTTGCAAATGGAAGCAAAATTTTGCCTGACGCTTCTGTTCGTGAGCTGAATTGTTGGCGAACTGAAATATTTATGAACCAAAGTACCACTATACTGTATTTTGAACTTTTCATACTATTTTAGAATTTGGAAGTTTTAAAGTGTGTCTTACACAACCTACCTCTCCTTCTGAGACATATTTCTTTTTGTTTTAATTCATCTTTCTCTTCCACTTGTCTTTGTTTCTTTGCCCTAAGCGAATTAAGTCACTTTTTTTCACAGTGATAAGAATTAACACAATAACTAATACCATTCACATTTCTTAAAATGGGTTCTTTGATATCTGTTTTTTTCTCACTCCAGTCATCAAGTGCTACCTAGTTTACTTTTTTCCTTCCCACCTCTTTGTAGATGCCTCTATTAAAAATTATTTTTTTGTGTATTATCATCATCTGGGTGTCTTTCTGAGACAGTAAGTTACCTGAAGGCAAGGATCAAGTCTTAGCTTTCCTAAAACAGGTCACCTATTAGATGCTCAATGAATATTTGCTGAATATTGGCTGGGTGTGATGGTACACACCTGTGATCCCAGCACTCTGGGAAACTGAGGCAGAAGGATTCCTGTGAGTTTGAGGCCAGTCTGGGCTACATAGTTCAAGCCCAGGCTGAACTACATAGCAAGACCTCATCTCAAAAAACAAAAACAAACAAATCTATTTGCTGAATGAACTGGTAGAATTGTAGTCATTTGTTCCATGGTTGCCTCTAAAATTTGCTTGCCTGAAATTCTTGGTCTGTTTTTTCCTGGTACTTGATTCACACTAACCATCAAGCTTGTCCTCTAAGTCTGCACAAAAATCTTGCTCCAGTGTAACTGAGTACAGTTGCTGCTCCAGGATACTTTTTTGACCATCCTTCCTCTTGCCTTACAGCCTCTTTGCAGAGCTGCAGAAAACTGAGGATTGATCTCTGGTACGGCTTCCTTTTGGTATCACTCAGTGTGCAAGGGTGCTGTCCTCTGCGACACAGTTTACTGCCCAATTGATTCTTATTCTTCCTTGTGTCTTCCTTAATCCTACAGTAGTTAAATTCTCCTGTTACTGTTCATTTGTTCTCTGAGCCTCTTTTAGTCCTTCAGTCAATGGAATTAAGTTTACTAGCCATGAGGAAGGCCTGCATTTTGATCACAGTCAACTGCTCAGCTCCCTTCCCTAAGAGATCTGAGTTCTAGAGGGTGCCCTTCACATCTGTGACCTCGAGCACCCACAGCCAGCACAAGGCCTGGCACAAAGACACCAATAACCAAGTGTTGTAGACTCAGGTCTGTGGTGCTTAGGAAAGCCTCGTTCTGTGGTGCTTATCGTTCTGGAGTTCTGTTTTCTTTCTTTTCATTTATAGAGTCAAATCTCTTGTGATTGTTTCCAAACTGTCAAATTTCCAGAGAAAAAAGGAAAACAAATCAAAATGACAAAAAGCCCCGAAGTTGATATTCGCCTATATTTGCCTGGTATTCTCGGAATCTGGAATTAAATTTTCCATTTCTCCAGGAACATTGATAAGTGAGAAGACTAGGAGAACTCATCCAGAATCCAGCCCCTTCCTAGTATGAAATCCCACCCTGTACGAGAGACACCGAACGCACTCATCTCCATTTCATTTGTATGCTTGTCTCCTCAGCCAAATCCCACTTGAATTTTAGAGCATTGTTACTGGGCATCTTCAGTCTTTGCTGTGGGTTCCATTGCAGACACCATTGGCCCTGCAGGTGATAAATGTAGCTTTTGTGACCTGCTGTTAGGTACAGAATTTCTTCCTAACCCCCCCCCCATGAGCCCCTGCTGCTCATAGCTAGAAGTTTGTCTCCACAAACACAGGAGTGTTTTTTACTTTTCTTTCTCTAAGCTCAGAATGAAAACGGAATAGTCCTAATGATGATTTTTAACTTACATGACATACTCTTCTGCTTACTGGCTGCCTTCCTTTCTCACCTGGGCACAGATGACCCTCTTCCTGCTCTCGGGGCTGTGCTTCCTGAGCAAGCTGGAATTTTATGTTGATTAGCAAGTAGGCTTTTTTAAGATCGGTGGAATCATACACATTCACGTCTTTGTCACTTTAGTGCCCAAAGTGCTAAAGTCGTACATTATTCACAAACTCTCAGTGAGAAAGAGAGAGAGAGAGAGAGAGAGAAAGAGATTGAGAGAGAGAGGATTGAGAATTGAGAATGCTGGCACCAGAAAGCAAAGAAGTTGTAACCTGGGCATTATTCCAGATGTACCGTGAGTGATGGGTTTTGTTTCTTTTTGTAAATGCACCTCTCATCTGATTTTACCAGGAGGGATACCTACACAGATACCTACAACTGTTCTTCTGCACTGACATTTAAGAAGGGTGATGAGTCTCTTGGAATGCTTTGCCCGAGATTCATATATTTTTATTTCTTCAAGTATTTCTATACCACATAAATACTGGATCAAAATTTAGAATTTGTTTTTCTTTTTTCAGATGGATGAAATTATATGCAATAGACTCAGAGATAAGAAAAATGTGTTGCCTAGGGGGTGTCTGCCTAGATGAATGCATGGATTGAGCTGGGGTGGGTGGAAGGTAAGAGGAGACCCATTCACCTGGCCCATTATCTATTTAGGAGCCACGTATCCTTCATAGCTTTGCTGTGAAGAAATCAAAGCTGTCAAGTGCTTGGTTTCTGAAGTGTGCAGCAGTATCCATACAAACCTGGGAGAGACACTCCCTGAGGGATGGGCCATGTTGTAGACCGAACTGCAGCCACCTACTGCCGAATAGACCACTCCTTGGGATATTTACTTTGGCCTCTGGGTGGATTTGTGGATTGTGGACAGATCTCTAGCAGCAGAATCTGACTTTGGCTTTGTTGGTTGTAGAATTTCTATTGCACAGAGCTAACAAGGGATGCCAGGACCAACACCAAGCAGAGGACCCAAGCTTTCCAGGGATGCTGGCCAGCTACGCTTAACCTGCAGCTCAGAACTGGGCTAACGGGAGAGGCAGAGTGCACTGCCCTTCACCATGCATGTGTACAAAGCCGAAACTTTTCTTAAGGGCTTAAATAGAAAACATCTCCAGACAATTTATGAAATGCTAAACAAACCTGCTATTGCAAAAAAGGATGAAAAATTGACAGTGGGATTATCGTGATCCTGAGTAGGTTCATCAGAGAGGGTAGAGGAATAAAGAAAAAGAAGATAAAAGAACTGAATAAAATGAATTCAGTGTGTTTTTCATTTCTCCCTTTGTCTTCAGTTTACACCTGGTAATGAACCCGTGGAGACTTGGGAATATTGTTCAAGTTTCCTTTTGTTTTAGAGTGTGTGTGTGTGTGTGTGTGTGTGTGTGTGTGTGTGTGGTTTGCTTACAGTTTCTAAGGGGTTTTTTGCAATTTTGAAGACTATGAATGAGGGTGCAGAGAACAAGAGAAGAACATACATCCTTATTTTGAAGTCAGGAGGAGGTGGCCCCACATCTCCGTTTAGCTTTTCCAGGAGGCCAGTGGGATGGATGGTCCTGGTTTCATCAAACATGGGTTTTACAAAATCCTGTGTCCCGCCTCCGGGAATCATGCCTTGGAAAATTAAGTGTCTGTCAAGTCAGGAGGAGGCTTGTACGGTTGTGCTCCCCTTTCTTGCTTGCTTTCCGAAAGGCTTAAGCAAAGAGCCCTTTGTTTCCTTTTCAAGGAAAGTTACACCGAAAATCTTTTGCGTGGTATTCACAGAGCTCATCTGTGTGGCTCATAGTGGTCAAAATGTGCAGCTGCGGGTTTCATAGGACAACGCTGAATTCCAAACCTCTGCATTCAAAGCAGGGTGTTGGGAAAAGGTTCAAGACCTTTCTTTTATTTACCCTCTCCCTCTTTTAATTTTTTCCTTATTTTACTTTCTCTCTGCCTGCCATTTTTTGTGTGAAGGACTCTGAGCTCTGCCCCTCCTCCCACCCAGATCAGGTTTCTCCACCACATGCCATCGAAGCTCCTCGGGTTAAGATCTGTGTCTGTCATTTCCGACATTTTCCTCGGATTTGCAGACTTTAAAATACCTTTCAGAGAACTTGTTTGGAATTTCATTTTAATGGGATTTATGAATAAATCTCCATCTTAATGCTGAGTAAGCTTTAAGCATCCATTCCAGGAGAACGCCATTGGACTTTTATATTTTAAAATTTAAATCACTTGACTGTGAAGGCATAAAACATTTTTATATTTGTGTGAGTGCCATGTGCTTGAACATTTCTGTTGAAGAGTGGGTTTTTTGGGTGGTGTGTGTGTGTGTGTGTGTGTGTGTGTGTCTCTTTTGGTTGGTGTAGATAATTCTGGGTTGCAAAGGAGAAACCATTGCTTCACCCCTTCCCTTGCCTGTAGATTCCTGTGTACACATAGTGGGTTTGTTTATCTCACCTGTAAGGATGGCTCTTCTGTGGCAACTTGTTGCAACGCTGCAGTTTTCTTTAAATAGAGCAGTTTACTTTCTTCCTTTGCTTTGAACCCTTAAACCTCAGAATTTTATTTTTAAATACCATGAGCCCTCAAAGTTGAGGTACTTCCTCCCTACATGGTTTCCCAGATCTGCACCACAGATGAGAGATGGGATCGTGGCCATCGACCTTAAAAAAACACTCAGAACTAATCAGATGATGGTCAAAGTGTGCAGACTTTCAGTTGGAGGATAAGCAAGCTCTGGGGATCTAGTGTATAGCAGGTGACTACAGTTAATAATACTGTATCCTGCACTTGAAATATGCCGGAATCTTAAATATCCTCAACGAAACACACCCCCACCCCCACAAAAAAAGATAATCTTGGGAGGAAACAGATGTGTTAGCTTGTAATTGTTTCACAGTGTCAACATCTATCAGATCATCGTGTTGTACACTTTAACTATGGACATTTTTAATTTGTCCATTACGCCCCGCTGAGACTGAGGGGGGACCCCGGTACTGTGGGTTCTCTCTCAAGCATCAACCTCTACTGTGTTCTCAGTGCCCCGTGTCATTGTGCCCATCTCTCCACAGACTCATCCTACTCAGAGCCCCCCGATGTTCAGCAGCAGTTGAACCACTATCAGTCAGCCGCCCTGGCCAGAAACAACAGCCGGGTTAGCCCTGTGCCTCTTTCTGGAGCCGCTGCTGGCACCGAGCAGAAAACTGAAGCTGTTCTGCACTGCGAATTCTGTGAATTCTCCTCTGGCTACATCCAGAGCATCAGGCGTCATTATCGAGACAAGCATGGAGGAAAGAAGCTTTTCAAGTGCAAAGACTGCTCCTTTTATACAGGCTTTAAGTAAGTGGCATGAAGAACAACTGTAGGAACGAGGAGCTGCCCCTGCTCCACCCCTCACTGCATTCTTCCCTTATACTTTACTAGCTGGAGCTCAAGGAAGGCATGCCCATGTGATGATGTGAAAGTTGGGTCGAGCCTTCCTGAAAGGAGGAAGACTTACTTTGGGATTTGTGGCAGGGATGAAGAGCTATATCAAAACAAATGAGTTTGAAAATCAGAGCAAATGAGTTACCTCCCAAACAATAGGAAATAACAACAAGGAATTTTCTTGGCTTGTTGCATAGAGAAGGGTTTTCCCTTCAGAGAACACACACACACCATTTTATATGTGGTATATGTAGAGTTTGAAAGCAAAGTTCAGGAGAGAATATCCAGCAATGCTCACCTCTCTGCTCCCCTTGTGGAAAACTCTTAAGGTTGTAGTATTGAAAGAACCAGATTCAAGGTCCCAGCACTGTGGACTAGACTTGAGCCACCATAGACAGACTGCTCCAATCTAGGAAGAAATAATCCACACTCACCTGTGCTCCTCTATAGGACAGAATTGGTGAGCTCAGTGGAAAAGATTTTAATGCTTTCTACCATAGAATCTAAACTCCGCTGTGATTGAATCTCATCCTGTGAGATATCATTTAAGTTAGTGGTTACGGGTATAAAATGTGGAGCCTGACTGCCCGAGTTCGCATCCTGGTTGCCATGTGGTAGGTGTGTGACCTCAGAGATCAGTCACTGAACATCTCTGCATCGACATTTCCTTATCTATAAACTAAAGATAATAATAACACCTACTTTTTAGGGCCCTTATGAGTAGTACATGAATCATTGTATCTGAAGTGCTTAGAATAAACACTGCTGAGCACTGTATGTTAGATAAAGCTATTAAGATACCATAACACCAGAACTAATCTCCACATTTAAAGCACTTATGATCTGTTCCTGGTATAGTCAGGACCTGAACCTTTGACCATTTCAATACAAGCTTTGCATAGAGAGGCAGTGGAAATTAGACCTCTTGTTCCATAAGAAAGATGAATTGAAAGAAGAAACCTTTTCCCAGACATCTTAGTTAATGGGCTTTGATAGGAACTGTTAGGTCTCTGACCATTAATTTGGTCCCCTTAGTTTTCAGATGAGTATGTTTGTAACTTAGAACAGAGAAGAAGCTTAAGGACGCGATGACCAGACCTACTGCCAAAGCTTACGTTTCTCCAGAGAATATCACAGGATCTGATAAGCAGAAACCCTTGCCCATTAAACGTTCAGTTTCATCCATTTTTGTGAGACCTGTAAAGGTTTGAAAATATTGAGGAGTTGGAAATCAAGGACATAGAGGTGACAGGACCTTGAAGCTGTTGCAGCTCTGAACTGAGTCTACCTACTCACCACTCATCACAACCTAAACAACTTGTACTCCTCAACCAAGAAGACTCAAGTAGGGAGTTTGTAAACCAAGCTTTAAAATTAGTCCTTCTCAGCCAGATGTGGTGGTACACACCTATAATCCAACTCTTGGGAGGCAGAGGCAGGAGAATCTCCATGAGTTTCAGACCACACTAGGCCTGGACTACATAGTTCAAGACCAGCCTGAACTGCATAGCAAGACCCTCTCAAAACCCAAAAATAAAATAATAAAATAGTCCTCCCAGTATGATGTGAAATACTCCTGGTGAGGATTTTGTTTTCATGTCATTGATATGCAATTTCTAATTTCCATGAATGTGTTTAGGGATTTTGTAAATCAAACCCCAAACCCAACCAACTGGCAAAATTAAAAACAAAGAAATATATTACCATATTTGTGTGTTTGGTTATTGGTTGGCTGACCATGGAATTTGTGGTCACGTGTGTGACTCATAACTTTATTTTTGGACCCTCAAGCAGGTAAGTCACACTTGTTCATCTGTGGTGGGTTTGCTGGCAGGAGATGTGTAGAAGAAATGAGCTCTTGGTGAACTCACCACTTGTCTCTTCAACCTGTCTCCTAGATCCGCTTTTACTATGCACGTGGAAGCTGGGCATTCAGCGGTTCCTGAGGAGGGTCCCAAAGATCTCCGCTGTCCTCTTTGCCTCTATCACACCAAATACAAACGCAACATGATTGACCACATCGTGCTGCACCGAGGTAACCTTCCTCCTTCTTTCCTTTGGGTGCAGTGGGAGGAACACATAGTGGTATCCCAAATACTCTCTCGAGATTACAACAGTGCTACCTCAGCCTTGGTTCCTTGTTCTCCCAAGTAAGAAACCATAGTGGTAAACACCACAATAGCCCACAGAGTAAGAACACCTTCTTGCTGAAAAGGAATCCCTCCACCTGGAGGGAGGCAAAGGGATGCGTTCTGCACTGAGCATCTCCACAGGGCACATTCTGAATCGTCTGCTATCCACAACCATGTGTAGGATGCACCTCAGAAAGGAATGGACGAGGAAATGTGTGGGTGAAGGCAAATGTAACATTTGAAGATTTACTGTATATGCTTGTAAGCAACTATTTTGAGAAAAAGCAAAATGATGACTTCCAAAGCAAAATGTGGAATTCCCCTTGAAATGGACAGAGAGAAAAACATTCTCAAAAAATAAAAATAGGCTGATATATAATCAAAAACCCATAAATTAAGCATTGAACTGAAATTCTGGTTTTGAATTCTGTGCTGTTTAACCTCTTCCTTGGCGAGAGGATTATGCCCACGACATAATGGGTAAGGAGTTGATATCCATAAATGTTGGCTCCAGCTGGTCAATAGGGATACTTCTCTTGAGTCCACTTTGGTTTTGTTTGTGTTGAGTTTACTCTTGGCCAGTTAAAACACTGCTACAGGTCAGGCTGCTTTTGCATTGGAAAGAAAAATGTGTTTTTATAGCATCTGCTTTGTCTTGAAAAGATTCAAGTTGCAAGGAGTTGGAGAAAGATTACTAGAATATCCATCGCCAGCCTTGCTTTCCATTTCCATCCACTAATTTCCCCCATCTCTTTTGTTCCTTCCCTCCCTCTCGCTTTCTTCCTCTTCCTCCTATCATACGTCCTTTGCATCTCACCTTGGATAGCTCTTCAACATTTATCACACCGACTCTGCTTCCCTGCTGAGCTGTCCCTCTCTGTGAAATCTGGGTATTGGGAGGGCAGTGGTAAAGTATCCCGTGTTTTCTCTGAGCCACTGCCCTTTGTCACATTCTGTGACCTACACATACATACTGCAAATTCCACAGAAGGCTTAACATTTAGCATCCTCGGGTTTCCCTCCTCCCGGCTGCACGCTAATGAGACGTGAGATTGTTGCTGGCTAGGATGTCTACCTGCAAGCTGGGAAAAGCAGCGTAGCAACATTTAGGCAGGAATTCTTGGCCTGAGTGGTCCTGCCTGGTGTTCTGCCTCAGTCACCTGGCTTCCGGTCCCCCAGCCCATGTGTTGCTGTGGCTCTGTGCCCTGTCACAGCTTGGGTGGAGGCCAGTAGCGGTGGTGCTGCCAAGTGAGCAGAAATGATGAGTCCTCCATTCCTGTGGTTGGTTTTCTTTCTCCCTGTTGAGGCCTGGTGTGCTCAGAGCTTTGATGCCTAAGAAGCCCAGTGACTTTTCTGAGCTGAGAATTCAAGAAAGAGATACAAAAAGATTAAACACTAAGACCAAGACAAAGGGCCGTTTACACACGCAGTCACTTCATCTCCCATCACTGTGAGCAACAACACTTCAACATGTATAAAATTTGAGGCTGAGAAAGACTTGGGATTTTTGTTTGTTTGTTTTTGCATTTTCAGTGTGCAGTGTTTATTTGTGCTCTACTTCATTTCATAAAAGATTTTAGGTAGCTTAAGGAAATCCCTGCAAAGCTCTAAGATTAAATACAAAGGAGGAAATTAAGGCAAATGTGAAATAAAATGAAAGAGTTAGAAAGTGCAACTGAAAGTATGAAAAGGGTAGTTGAGAGTGTGGACGTTCGATGGGCTGACATTTGTTAGTAGTGAACTTCAGATTAGGCTCTGGAGTTCCCACTGCCATGCAAGTGTGGTTCAGGAAATTTTCAGAAATACCAGATACTGAAACCTGAAAGGAATTTCTACCGAAGATTCCCTGGAAAGGGTAAATAGTTGCTGTAGTGTATATTCTACTTATGATAAATGTAATACAGGTTGAGTATCCTTTATCCAAAATGCTTGGGACCAGAATTATTTCCAGTGAGAGAATTTTTTCAGATTTTGACATATGTACCTACACCTTACTAATCCAAAATGCACCAAAATGCTTGTTTGAGCATCACTTTTGGTGATGGATTTCAGTTTCAGATGTTCACATTGGGTATGCTGAAGAGTAAGTACTACAGAGTCAATGAGAGCTGGAATCACTTAGCCAAGTAGCCCAACTGATAAGCAGTGGGGGCCTGAGCAACCTGTCTTTTGATTCCATGTTCAATCACATTACTTGCCACTGGTTGTTTACTTATGGAGAAAATTTTCCAAGTATCTAAATACCACCCTTGTGAAGGTCAGAGAGCACCAACCTGAAGTTAGCATAAGCATTTGAAAATAAGTAACAACAGTGGATACTGTCAGTGAGTGTTTATGAGGTACAGGACATTGTGCTAAGTGCAATGTCCTACAGAATTCTCAGCAGGCCCTGTGTGGTGAATATGAAAGTTCAGAAAGGCTGAGCAATAAGGTCATAAGATCAAATGATGTCAAAGTAACCCATCTGGGATCTGAACCCAGGTGTGTCTGACCCACGGCCCTTAGCTTTAATGAGAGACAGCACTTTCTCACCCTGGGGATGGTGGTGTCATCTTGTTGGATGTTCTAGGGGCTGTGTAGCTGGATCTGAGGCCATTATTATCCACGGCTTTGGAGGTCAGACATGAGACCATGATCCACAGACAGCAGAGGATTCCAGGACAGTTGGATCTGCCATCTATCCTAGCCTTGGTGTGGTACCCTCAGTTCTCAATGACAGCTCAGTGGGAAGCTGGTCTTCCCATGTCAGGAGACAGGATTGGATATCTACCCTATAATTCTGCACTGGAGCTGATCTCAGAGTAACAAGATGTGGTTTCTTCTACACCTGTGCACTTCCAGCTCTAAATAAACATCTTTGGTCTCTAGGATCTGCAGGATGAGATCTTTCTGAGGTCTGCGTTAATGAAAATACTTGGGATGAAAGGCAAGAAAAACAACTTCTGAACTGGCCCTGAGACAGAGCTACTACTGGCAAGAATAATTTCCATCACTTCTTGTCCAAACATATTGATATATTTAAGTAGAGAGAAAAGAGAAGAGCATGAGTTTCGCTCGAAGGGAATCCGAATGAGAACTAACCAAAGATTCGTGTTGGCTCTGGCAAAAGACATGATACTGTGTGTTCATGCATTCAGTGAATGTCCGTTATGTGCTTATTCCATACTTCACACTGTGGTTATTTGGTCACAGGGGGTATACAAGACCCAGGAACTGCCTCCTTGAGGAAATGAATGTGCATAGTGTGTCCAAGACAGTGAATGATGAGTGTCTAGGAGTTATGTTTCTGTTCAGATAGGAAAAGGTGGTAAACAAAGGTAGCTTTTAGACTAAGCCATTCATCACAGTACAGTTAATCACAGAAAACTCAAGATGGGGCATATTAGTTTCCCATGGCTACCATAATAAATGACTAGCAACAGGAAATCTTAAAATAATATATTCTCCCCCAGTCCTGGGGCCTAGAAGTATGAAATCAAGGTGTTGACAGCGCTTGATTCCCTCTGAAGGCAAGAGCAAAGAATGTTTTCTTACCTTTTCCTAACTTTTGATGGCATCTTAGGTTCCTTGGCATCCTTGGCTTGTAGCTACATTACTCCAAACTTTATCTGCCTCTTCCTGTGACTTCATTCCCTGTGTGTCTGTCTCTCTGTGCCTTCTCTTCTTTTAAGAGCACCAGTCAGTGAATTTACGGCCCTCCTTAATCCAGTTTAACCTCATTTTGACTAGTTATATCTGCAGTGGCCCCATGGCCCAGTAAAGGCACATTATGGAGTTTCAGGTGCATATATGTATCTGTGGGAGACACTATTCAACCCACTACTTGGGCAGAAGGAATGATTTAACAAACCATTGAGGTCAGTGGAAGCAAGACATGTATACAGAATTGTATTACACTGTTCTGAGTGCCAGAAAAGAATAGGAGGATACTAGAAAAGTATGTTTTGGCTAAGTCATGGAGAGCTTGGAAACCAGTGTAGACATTGGACTCAGGAGACAGACAGTAAGCCAGGAAAATTTTTGAATAGATTGCCAATGAAACATTTGTTAAACACAATTTAACAAAATTTGAAGCAAAATTGGTAGACCCATACTTTTCAGGAACAGTGGACTTAGGTCAGATCAACATTTGGTGAGATTGGCCATGATTTGATGAGTTTAGGAAAAAATTAAGCCCTCAGACTTAAATTTCAAAGTCAAGTAGAACTTTTGGTGGATTTTCTTTTGTTTGAGCAACATTTGTTGAACCATTTTTATCTGCTAGTAGTTTGTGTGTGCGTGTGCACACGTCTGTGTGTGTGTGTGAGTGAGTGTGCGTGCGCGTCGTGCTAGAAACTGAGTCAGGGTCATGCACATGCTAACTAAATAACAGTGTTTGAAGCTCTTGAGGGAACTCAGTCATGAAAAGTCAAGCAAGGCTTGTGCACTGAAGGAATTTAACTTTAGTAAGAAAAGAGACAATAAACAAGAGAATACGTAGTTTCATGAGCATATTTCTGTTCAGTTTATCACATTAACAGCAAAATGCCTCCCAAACCTTCATCTATATGTACCTGTACCCCTGATATTAAACCTAAAAACTTGGACACAGATTGACTTTTAGGAATGAAACACAGTTTTGCCAAATATTTACACTGTGATTGCCCAGCCGTGTAATCCCTGCTCCCGGTCTCCAGTGGGCGTGTTAACTTAATGCTTTTCTTTTGCAGTCGGTATGCCAGTGCTGACCATATCTAAACCTAGCAGGTAGAAGTAGAGAATGGAAGTTATCTTCCCTAATTTATCTAGCCATGTCATTTTTCTTTTGAAAAAAATACCTGCAGTGAAATTGCCAGTCTTCTTTATTTAATAAAATTATATGCTCTCTACCAACCTGACCAGATAGCTTCTCCTGTTAGAAATAGAGGTGTTGCTTGCTATCTGTCTAGCTTGAGCGTGGCTGCCTAGCTAACATCACAACATAGTACTTACTACCAGCAGCTGCTTTGCTTATATTTGTGTGTGTCTACTTATGGTTTTATTTTAGCATGATTAAAAATTAATAATGGTGTTTTTCTTGAGGACATTTTTTTTAAATTATTCAGTCTTTGTCACTTGTTTGTTAAGAGTAACAGATGGACCTTTGGTTTGGCCCATCAAGGGACTCAGTTTCCTGGGGTGGTAATTGGTGCACCAACTTTATCTAAGTGAAGGAGCTCCAGAGCTCTCTCTGCTTCTTTTAGACTTGGTGTGTTCTAGAGGGGAAAGAACTCCATATATGTTGTGGCTTGCCTCTGGAAGAATTTGTACTTGGACTCCACAGTGATGTGATATTCTGCTGATTTGAAAAGAAGTGACCCCTCCGTCATTGCGATTCTGCAGATTTTTCCACTGAGCTCCACACTTGATGGGGTGTACTTCTTGACTCCTGCTGCACCTTAGGACACAGGTGTTTCAGTGTAGCATTCCTTGGGTCCAGCCTCCTGGGCTTTATGTTCCTCTGTGGCACCAGGCATCTTTTGAGTAAGACATGAGAGACACAATCCATCTTATAGTCAAACGGGTGAAGTCATAATATTTTTGCAGGCAGTACTGAAAGCTGAGTCACAATGAGTGTGATTCAGGCCTTGATTTCATACCCAAGGTAATTTTGAGAGGTGTGAAGTCAAGAAAGACCCACAGTTGTCACTGCCCCCACAGAAGAAAAAAAAAAAAACCCTCAGCACTGAGCTGCTATAGCCAAGGCAGGACCTGGAAGCATTCCAGTCTTTCACTTTGCCCTTCCCTTGCCTTAGTAATGAATAACCTCATTCAGAAAACACTGTCGGTCATTTGCTCACCTTTCAAAGTTTGCCTTTTTTAAAAATCTTGGTTATCTTAGCCCTGTTTTTGTAAAGAAAGAAAGATTGACTTTTTTCTGAAATTAATGTCAGAGTAAAATTCCCTACAAGTGAGACACTTGGTTACTGGTGATAGCTTAATACGGAAATGGGAAGTCACATCTCTGAGTAAGCAGGTGGGGAAATGACCTTCCAGCAGTTACCAAAGGTACCTGAAATATGCTCAGCTATAAGTGTTTACTTCAAAAATCTGTAGTCTTCTCCTGTTGTAAAATAGTAGATATAAAGCACAACAAGTACACTGCCAACAGATTGGAAGCTCCCAGAGAGTTCTTCATACGGTGGAGGGGACGGGTGCTGGCCAAGGTTAGATCTGTTCTCCCAGATTGCCAACCCGTGCTAAACTGGAGATGTAACTCTGAGGAAGTATCTTAACTGATCACTTCTCAATTTCCATGTCCACAAACTGAATGAAACAAAACCTACTGATAGAGTATTATGAAGCTAAGAAGTCACCATGAGGTATAGAACACCTAGCTGTGCTTCAAACATGGCAGGTACTTAATAAATTACAGTGAGCATGATAATAATAATAATTATTATTATTTGAACTCCAGGGCATTATTCTGAGTATTCATGGCTTTGTGTAAAGTTCACTTAGATACACATAATGAAATGGGAAACTGCAAAGAAAATTAACCAAAGTGATAGAGGAATTGAAATGAAGATCCATAAAAAGTTCCAAAGAGGTGATTATTTATTTACAATGGGAAGTGAAGGCAGAGAGGGCAGAATGAGTGTCTTCTGTGTGTTTGGGACACCATTGTGTGGAAAGCTATACTCAGCTGATCTCCGTCTCCACTGAAGTCAACACAACCAAGGCTGGTGGGACAGACCAGAGCTGAAGAATGAATGAGAAAGTAGTAGCAATGGCACAGTGAAAATTAGGCACCACAGAGACCAAGGGCAATTGCAGCCTCTAGGAAGGGAGGTTCCAGGAGAGCGCCCCTTCCTGAGAGCTCTGCCCTCTACTGTGTACCAGCCCCCAGTTCACACTGCTGCTCCCGGTCTCCTGCCATGTCACCACCTTGCTCATGGGTCATGCTAAGGACTGCTTCACACAGAGTAATGGGAGGTCAACCCCTCCGCTTTGCTTACTAAAGCCGTGGTTCTCATCTAGGCTCACTCTTGCCTCCTGGGGGCATGTTAGTCTGCAGACATTTTTGGTTGTCACAAGCCAGGAGGAAGTGGGTAGCATCTAGTGGGTGGAGACCAGGATGCTGATGAACGTCCTGCAATGCACAAGCCAGCCCCCTCGTACAAAGAGTTGTCCAACCCCAAAATGTCAATCACACTGCTGTGAAGAAACCCTAAATTAGAGTAAGATTCTATTCTAGCACAGGTTCCTTAGGACTCACCACTTAACGCCAAAGGATTTTTTTTCCCTCCATTTACACCAAACCAAACCGTGGGACTGAATGGCTAGATGACTGTCAGCATTTTCTATTCTAAGAAACGTGTGGATTACATTTTAATGATGTGTTTCTTAGCTGTCTGCTATACTTTGGTTTAAAAATATTTATATTTCTAAATAAGCAACTGACTCTTTGTATAGGGAAAATAACATATGCACTGGGGCTTCAGGGTGTGTGGTACAGACACCAACCTCGTGCTTTCTCTGCCTAGCATTTTGCTAGCCAATTAATCGCTGCATTGAAGGACTCCCAAGGCAGTGACTGCCCTGAAGTTAGACTGTGGTTGAGTCTAAGGCAAGACATGGGGCGGGAAAATTCCCCAGGGGCCCAATAGAGACGAACAACAAAGGGAGGACTGGAGAAGCCAGTCACATGGGCTCACAAAACACTGATGTTCTAGAAATGCTGCCATTCAGCAGCTCTAGGAATAAATCACGCTTTCTTGACTTAATAATACATTGCTGTTTCTAAATAATATAAGTATATGTTGTGTGCGTCCATTTGTAAACTTTTGGAGTCTTCTGAATTCCAGACACAGCATGAAAACACACGCTATATTTGATTCTTGCATAAATAGCACAGATTTTAATTTTATCCCAGTTATGGGTATCTGGCGCGTGCGCTGATACTCTGGGCAGACTGGTGTGAAATTTAATTTGAGCAGTTAAATACAAGGGTGAGAGAGTGCAAAATAAACAAGCACATGCATTTCCAGCCCTACAGCATTTGGTATGTTAATGGGAGAAGCACCCAAATCCTCACTGTCTTTTAGTTTCTTCCCATTGTGACAATCCAATGAAGGGAGGTCTGAAAAGGCAGGGTCCTCTGTGTCTCCACCGGACCTTTACTTCCCCCTGGATGTTGCCTGCAGCCATTTCCTGTGAGAGCTCATCGCAGTTGAAGTTTTACTGAGAGGAAGTGTGCAGGTTTCTTTGTTTTTCTGATTTGCTATCAGACTAGAGAATCTCTTGGTTTTAGAGTAGGAGAAGAGTCACCTTGTGAACAACTTAAAAGGAGAAATTGAATGGGTTTGGATATACCAACAATAATGGCTCTGCTGTGAGACAGATCTGGTTCACATCTCAGCTTTGCCAATGATATTGGCCATGAGCTTTGGAGAGTTAGTAAAATATTCTGTTCCTCATTTTACTTATTGTGAAACAGGAATAATGCCAGCCTCGCAGAAGTGTTGGGGGGAGGTGCTAATACAGTGGTAACACATAGGTCCCCAGGTAATATCTATTTCCTCCCCTCTTACAGAAATCTATAGATCCAGCCACAGTAACATTTGCAAAAGGAGAAGGGCGTGCTAATGGTTATTATCGATAACCATTAATGTTGGTAAAAATGACAGCCATGCCCATTCCTGCCCTCGCCTTGGCCACATCCACTGAGGAATTAGGAAGCACCTTTCAACCTGCCCCCACCTTTACTTATAGGTCATTTGGGGTGTTTAGTATACAGACGCTTGGTCTTTAAAATACTTGTACCAGAGAAATATGTCGATTGGAGGCTTGGGGTGGAGCAGTGTGTGTGTGTGTGTGTGTGTGTGTGTGTGTGTGTGTGTGTGTGTGTGTGTGTGTTCGCGCGCGCAGCTCACAAATCCAGACCCGTGAGACGTAGCAACATTGACGGGGTGAGTTTCTTATATTCCAAAAAAAAAAAGGAAAAAAAAAATCTGCTTGCCATCAGTAAAAATGCCCATCTTTCCATTCAATTTGTCTCCACAGAAGAGCGAGTTGTCCCCATTGAAGTGTGCCGTTCCAAACTATCAAAATACTTGCAGGGAGTAGTTTTCCGCTGTGATAAGTGTACCTTCACCTGCTCCAGTGACGAGAGCCTCCAGCAGCACATAGAAAAGCACAATGAACTGAAACCTTACAAATGCCAGCTCTGCTACTATGAGACCAAGCACACGGAGGAATTGGACAGTCACCTTCGGGATGAGCATAAGGTACTTGCGCAGGACTTCTGTCTCCTGCCCTCAGCACTCCAGAGGGGAGGGGTTTAGCGGGGAGACAGGCGGCTTTTGTCATCCCCACTGTGTACAAGCCAAAATAATTTGTGAGCTGAAGTTTAATTTTTTTGATAATACAAGAAATCTGAGGACATTTTAGAGAGCTGTAAAACATAAGAGGAAAGGCAAATCACCTATATCCCAAATCTAACTGCTTGACAAACTGTTTGGTCTCTTTTCTACACCCATTTTCACTTGTTTTACACAATTCTGAGTGTACTGTACAAAAAAAAATACTGCCTCTTGGCTTTTTTAAAAAGTCCTGACAAGAATATTTTTCTATATTGTTCTAAATATGTTGTCACAAAGGTTGGCAAATATCTATAAGGACCCCAGAGTAAATAGTTTAGATTTTACAGGTCATTTGTTGCACCTGTAGCAACTACTCATGTCTGCCATCAGCAAGAAGGAGCCATGTGCACTATATAAATGCATGAGCCTGGCAGTTAAAACTTTATTTACAAAAATAAGCCACAATCTATGGGCCTGTAGTTGCTAACCCCTATTTGTCTGAGAGGTCACTATGTCTCTTAGTTAAGTAGGTTGCTTCTAACATTTTATGAACTACTAAGATTTTCCAAGGCATCGTCATGTATATCTGAATAGCACAAAGATTGTAAAATATGTTTCATTTAGAGAAGATAAAAACAGGCATGAAATAAAGGATTCGTGAGGGAAAAAAATATCTTCTGAAGTTTTTGAGCAGAGGTTCAGGTTCATACAAGACAGCTTCTTTACTCTGCACAGAGTTTACCTGGCATATCACGAACCATCATGATTATTTATGATTGGAATATTGCCCTGACTACAAGAGGTGCTATGATTAGTACTTGATTAATGAAAATACAGCGGTGCCTCGGTTCACGAACTTGATTCTTGCCACAATTCTGGTTGCAAACCAAATTAGAAGAGAACCATATCAGGGGCTGGGGATTTAGCTCAGTGGCATAAGTGCCTGACATGCGAGCGCATAGTCGTGAGTTCAATCCCCAGTACCAAAAAAAAAAAAAAGAACCAAATCAGATTAAACGATTAGGTTCAATGTTGACCTTAAGGGAAAATTTGATTCAATTCTTATCCAGTTTGATTTGCAGCCAGAATCGTGGAGAGACTTGAGCTCCTGAACTGGGATACACTTCACTTTATTGAAATCCTTTCTGATGAACTGAGTCCAAAACATCTCTTAAGTGCTCACTTAAGTCACAGTGAAAAGCTGTTTCGGTGTGGTTTTCATTTCCTTGGCTCTGTATCTTTATTAGTAGAAAGATGGCTCTGCTTTTCTGGCTATACAAACCTCAGTTATAAAGATTTTAGTCTGAATCATCTAAATCTAAGACTTGGAATGGAATGTTGGTAGTGTTGAGAAGGGCTGCTGAGTTTTGTCTCTTGTCCACAATTTAATGGTTTCATGTCAGCTTTACTGCTTTGGGATGTATTGACTTTCCAATATCTGCCCAACAATTGAGGGTAGGGAAGAAAACCTGAACTCTACACTTAAAAATGTCAGTGTTTTCTAATGAATCCTTTTTGAGCATTTCTGACCCAAATGTAAGGGGAATCATTTGTTTCGTGTTGAGCTTTCTATATTTATTTACACATATTTGAGTAATTTTTTTTTTTTATGTTTAAACCTTCAAGTGATTATTTTAGGGCATAGCAAATCAGGGAGATAAAGTCTTCCTCCACTCAGTTGCTGTCACTGGGGAAGTAGCTTATGAGTGTAATACAGCGTATTTAGAAACCATGGCACACGCAGAGTCATGGAGTTCCTGAGCAGTGGGTGCAACGGGGAGACTTTAGAATGTGGGGCAGGGAAATAGTTTGCTCTGGATTGTCAGGGTTAGTTGTAGAACTTTATAGGAAGAAAAATCTAGGTTTTAATGCTGTCTCCACCATTTGTTATATATGCTTTGGGAAGTTACTTCAATTTGTAAGTCTGTTTGTTTTCTGATTTTTAAACGTTAATTGCTACGCCACACTCAAAAGTTTTGTAAGATCAGCTGCAAGCCTTGCGTTTCCCATGGTTGAAGACTCTATGTCCTCCACAGGGTATCTGTGAATTGAATTGTGCTCAAATATAACAGTAGTTGTACCCATCATAAAGTCACTTATGTTCTCAGCAACCTAGAATATATTATAAAGTCACCAATTATATCTGCATTTTAGACAGTCTTGGATGTTACATTTTTACTGTCATATTGTATTCTTTTTCTCGTGACTTATTTATTAATTCTGCTGAACACCTAATCAAAGCAAAAGAATTACCACTTTCAACAAGCCTAATAACTTTTATCTTTGTCTCAGTTGTTGTTTGTGAGACTCGTGCTTATTACTGATAGCAACATTTTCCTTTTCTCATTTTCTCTTCCTTTTTTTCTAAATGATGAATGCAAAGTGCAATTAGATTTTTTAGATAATTGATTGTCCAGACACTTATTTTGTAATTAAAGATAGCAGGACTATTGAAACTGAATTTTTAGCTGACAGACAGTGGCATGATGCACTAACTGAAAATGATAGTTTGTTAGGATGAACTGTATGCAAAAGTCTGATTTGGGCACTCATTAAAGAAGCATTAGAGTGTCAATGTACTAAAAAAAGTTTGCTGATCATTCAAACATAAAAGTCAAGGACTGTAAGGCAGAAGACAAAGAATTAAAGGTCTAAGAATTACAAAGGAAGAATTATAACCAGTTTTATCTCTAGACAATCTAATCTTGGTAACTAGAAATCTTGGTAACTTGATGAATCTACAAGAAGCTGCTAGAACACTAGTGACTCTAACAAGTTTGGAGACCAAAATCAATATATAAAAATGTAATTACATATTGTTATATACTAGTAGTGGATAACCTGAAAATGAATGTTAAATAACATCAAAAAGTATAATATGCTTAAGAATAAATCTAATATAAGAACTACCAGAGCTACAATGAAAACTATAAACAGTTGCAGAGGGAAATTCACAAAACTAAATTATTATAATATGTACCATGTTCATGGATTATAAATTCTAATACTGATAATTCTCCTTAAACTGATTTATAGATCCAACATAAACTCTATTAGAACCTCAGAAAAGTTTTTTGGTACAAATTGACAGGCTGATCCTAAAAGTTACATGGAAATGCAAAAGATTTATAATAGTCTAAACAGGATAGAAAAAAGAAAAAAAATCGGAAGATTCACCTTTCTTGCTTTCAAAACTTACTGTAAAGCTACAATAATTAAAAGTAAATGATCTTGTTATGTGAGTAGACGGAGCATAAGAGAAAGTCCATTGCCATATATGAGGTCAATTGGTTTTCATAAAAAGTCACAAAGTAATAAAAAGCAATGTGTTTTTTCAAAACTGGTACTGGAACAGTTGGATTTACACATGCAAATTGTGAGCCTTGATACAACTACTCTACACAAAAATCCAACCAAAATGTATCATATATGTGAGCTAAAACTATAAAAATGTGATAGTGAGTTAAGGGAAAGTGCTCAGATACAACACAAAATATATGGACATTAAAAGAAAAAAAAGTAATGAATTGAGTGTCACCAAATTAAACATTGTTCTTCAAAAGATAGCATAATGAGAATGAAAAGGCAAGCAACAGATCAGAAGCAAATATTTGCAAAGTAATTATGTACAGAAGGACTTTGACCATAATATACAAAGAATTCTTACAACTCAGTAATGAGATGAACAACTCAGTTAAAAATGAACAAAAGGTATAAATAGATTCTTTACCAAAGATGTTATACAAATGGAAAATAAAGACATAAAAAGATGTTTAACAAGATTCGCTACTGAAAAAATAAAAAATTAAAACAGCCATAAGATTTTACTATTGTGCCCTATTGAATGTCAAAAATTAAGAAAGCACCAAAATGTTAGCAAGAATTTGGTGAAACTGGAAATCTCATACATTGCTGCAGGGAGTGTAAGATGGTATAATCACTATGAGTTTAAAAACCAAGTATATATTTAGCATCTGACCAGCAATCCTACTCTAGTGAGTAATAAGCAAACTGTGGTGTGCCATATTCATCCAGTGAAATGCTACTCATCAATGGAAAAGAATGCACCACAAAGATACATCGGTTCACAAACTCAGTTCTCTCCATAGCTCTGATCACAACCCAACCCGGATGAGAACTGAATCAAATTTCCCTAGGTCAACATTGAACCTAACCATTGAATTTTATTTGGTTCTTATCCACCTCAATTTGCAACCAGAATCGTGGAAAGAATCAGGTGAACTGAGATATCACTTACTGACATTTCACAGGATGGATGAATCTCAAATCCCTTTAGGTGAACGGAAGCCAGACACAAAAGCCTAGATATAATGTGATTCTACATGAAATTGCTTGAGACTTCAGAATTATAGAAACAGCAGCTCAAAGGTCAGCAGCAAAAGTTGATTCCAAAAGATATGAAGAAACTTCTCAGACTGTTGAAAGTGTACAAATGTATAAATTCACTAAATAGTATTGAGTGGTTCACTTATGACAGATGGATTTTATGGTTAGTAAGTTATACCTCAATAGTCCAAACCCAAATACATAATAGCTCTTCAGTAACTGTTCATTTTTTAGGGTCTTTTTCTAAACATGTTGATCTTCAGAACCAATAGGTCCAGATACTCAAGTTCCATGTATAAACTGTCAAAAGTAAAATGTGAAATAAATGAAGTAGTTAGTTCTGAGGTTCACTTATTTTTTTTTTCAGTAAGACTGTGTTGACTGCATTGCTTGTTGCATTCTCTCATAAAAAATAATAGCTTTGGGTGATTTGTGCAGTGGAGAAAAATCTATAGAAGAAACTAAGACACTGTAGGATGTATTTTTCAATCGAAAGATTTCATTAAACAGAGCTGGACATTCAAACCTAGACATCTGAGTTTTGCCTGCAAAGGTTGTAAACCTCAGGAACATATCTAAAGATGTCAGACTGTATCGTTCATGAGTAGGACGAAATACTAGTAACAGCAGGAAGGGTCCTTGAAGTCAAATATATCATTCCATTTAAGATCCAAAATGTCAAGTGCACTTGATGTAGGCTGCCATGTTTATCCTCAGAAGCCAAAGTGCAGTAGAGAAAGGATGACAGTCAGAACCCTCATTTTATAGGTGACAAACAGAATCTTGTTCTCCTAGACCTTTCTTTGTGCCAGTGAGCAAGGAATCACTTGTAATCTCCTGGGATCTAAAGTAAACCGTGCAGGCAATTTTACTTTATCATCCTTTGACTCCCTGTCTTTTTCTCATCTGACTAGATCCTCGGGAAGACTATTTTATTTTGTCTTATTGGTCCTTCCCTGTTCTCTCTCCCTCTCTCCACACACACACACACACACACACACACAATGAAGTATCTATCTGTAATACTATTTGTTAGCCGTTCTGATAAGAAAGGAAGGCTTAGCATTTATAGGAACTTTAAATTCTTGGGAAAAAAACAAATCTTGTACTTCTTACATTAAAAAAAAAAAAAACCTCACACATAGACTCTTTTTTGGCAGAAAATTTAAGTATATCCAATACCTTGTTAGTGTTCTTTATGGTGCTAAAGTCTTTTCGCTAGTTTAAGGAACATAAAAATATATTATCTCTAACTTGTTTTGCTCATAAAATTGTCATGTTCGATATATTAAACTTAGAAGGATAGTCTATTCAGGCAATACACATTCACTAATTAAATTTACTTTGAAATGTTTTTAATTTTTTATACAAATAGGGCCTCAGGCGCCTGAACTCTAAAAACCTATCTTTTTATATTTTGTCAGTTTGAGGGAAGTGTAGAATATTAATCCCAAAAAGATTCACCAACCTTTTTGTTTTCCAATAAAATCTTCAGTTTCTTAGGCTGTAAAAGTGACAGTGGAAATACAAATCATATAGAACATTAGTTTTCAGAAATGAGAATCAATTTTTAAAAGACCTCAACCCACTCCTCGGACCATGTGTGTTTGGTCTTGGATTGCATTTAATTTATGAACTAAATTATTACATTTCTGCAACCTGAAGTTTCTCTCTGAGTGTCATTTCATTCTGCTTTTTCCGCATTTGAGTTTTGTTTTTTCAACGATAGATCTGTTGTTTTCACGTGTTTTAGAAGCCAGAGAAACCAGAAATAGACAGTCAAGAAGATTTGTAATTTTAGAAGATGCAGTTTACCTGTAAACTTTGAAACCTTCTGCTCACTTTCCTGGTGGAAGTTGATCGCTTAACCTCCCAAGCTTCCTCACGACATTTCTCCTTCCTCCCTGAAGGCGTATTCCTCTCTTCCCTCCTGAAATCTAACATGATGCCAAGCGTGCAATAGAATCTCAATAGCCATTTTTTAAATAAATCAGTGAATGAGATCACTTTCCAAATAAGAATTTTGAAGTATCCTGTTTGTTCAGCTAGGCAAAGTGGGGCAGCATCGTCAGCATCTTTACCTCTGTATTACAGGTCCAGAAGGTTGCTAACTGCTCAATTGGCCAAAAGCAAAGCTCTGAGATTCTCGATGATAACTTTCACCAGGTTTTCTTGAGAACTTGTGTCTGCAATTTTGCCAAGATTCTCCAAATGAGTTGACTTAGTTTGGACTTTGACCAATTTAGGCCTGGAAAAAAATAGGTTTTCTGATTTTATAGAAATTCTTCTTGGTTCTGTGTATCTTATCATCCTTGGTACTTTAGTATCCTTTATTCTTATTGTCCATGAAAAGAGTATTTTGAAGAAAACTTCTCTAAGGATCCTACTATACTCTTCCCATCAGATTTTGCCCCAGAACACTATTGTCAATATTTTTCTTTGTTTATCCTGTGTCAGCTAGTACAACCACAGTGATTTTCACATATTTTGTAATTTGGCTTTGTTTGTTTGTTTGTTTGAGACAGTGTCTCTATATAGTCCAGGCTGACCTCGAACTCAGTGATCCTCCTGTCTCAGCCTCCTGAGTGCTGGGATTACAGGCATCCATTACCACTGCATTTTTACAGATGATTAGCATTATTAAAGGAAGAGCTTGCACTGTGCCATCTGAAGATACAGGCCTAAATAAGTAGCTTTAATCACTTGTTTTGTGTTCTGTTTTCTTCATCTACAAATAAGGGTAATGCTTACCTTATACAGTGGTCTTAAGGCTTAAGACCTAGTACAAGTAGAAACTGCTGAATATGTTTATTTATAGCACATAAAATAAAGTAGGTAAGGATTAATACAAGAAATTTCAGAGTGTCTAGTTATATTCTGTCATTAATAAACAAATTTATTTCGTGGGATGCAAAAGAATGGCAATATTATGAATTCTTTATACTTTGGGATCTCTCATGGAATTTCAGGTTACCGGTGAAGTCAGCATTTATTGTGTTTCAGCTGCAGGGCTGACCTTATACTCTGCACTGAGCACATAAAGCTAAAGAAGAAATGTTTGCCCTAAAAGAGTTTATAAGCAAGTAAGGCAAGAAAGGCTTATTTTGTGCTCAATAAAAGTGTCTATAAAATTAGAGGACAGCACAGTGCTGAACAAATATGATTTCCTAGCTTATCTTCTGTAATATTTTAATACTGCATTTGTGGTTTGTTTGGCTGAATACCTTTTCTTTTTCTTTTCCACCCAGATTTATTGAGGTATATTTGACAAATAAAAGCATATATATTTGGGGTGCCCAGTGTGATGCTATGGTAGATGTGAAAAAAAGAGAATCCTTGTGCACTATTGGTGAAAAAGTAAATTAGTATAGCTATTATGCAAAAAGGTGTGGAGTTTCCTCAAATGAAAAATGGAACTACCATGTGATTAGGAAATTCTGCACTCCCATTGCAGGATTATTCATAATAGCTGATACATGGAGACAATTTAAGTGTGTACTGGCAGATGAATAAAGAAAGAAAATGTGATGTGCACAAAATGGAGTATTATTCAGTCAGCAAAAAGAAAGAAATCCTATCATCCATAACAGCATGGAAGAATTTTGAATGTCCTTTTTTGAAACTTACAAGCACTCTGACTGAAGTTCTCTTATCTGAGAACTCAAAAACAAACAAACAAACAAACAAAAAAATGTATGCAGGTACCTTTGATGATCTTCCACCAAAAAATCACACAGACAATGCTGAAATTTTTTTCTTGCTAATTTCTTTCCCCACTCCCTATTTCAATTTTCAAAGGCATGCAAGGAAGATCTGCAAGGTGTACCCCCTGATATTATAAGCCCATGGTTAGCAAACATGACCAACAGGCCTAAACCACCTGTTTTTATGTCCTATATTCTAAAAGAAGTTTCAACATCTTTAAATAATTGGGAAAAAAATTAAAGCATAATCTCCAGAAAGCTTAAAATATTTGTTTATCTGTCTCTTTACAGAAAAAGTTTGCCAGCCTGTGTTCTAAGTCATTTAAATTCTTCGCAGCCCTGCACGTTCTTAGTTTCTGACAAATGGGCAGTGGTGATGGGAGAGGCGGTCAGCGTTTCCCCTGTGCTGCAGTGTCACTCTTTCTAGAAACAAAACATTCTCTCTGGTTATTCTTTTTAACAGAGGATCCGGTGTTAGCTGCTACGAGCACCCAATGGGTGTCTTCTTTCGAAGTATGAATGTTAAGTGAACAGGTGGAGGAACCCCAAAGACCTGAATCTCTAGAAAGGTCTAGTGGGCTTTCCACGTCCTTATCTGCCCCACCTGACGCCTGCAGTATAATCTAAAGGCAAGGGTGTCTGGTTCTCCTGTGTCACTAACCAGCATGTTTATGTCCGTCTCTCTTAGAAGCCTGTGATTGCCACACTAACACAGTATGAAAATACATGTTTCACTTGGTAATTGTTTTACAGCGTATTAGAACAAACCAAAAGTATGGACCTGTGTGCTAGGAAAAGATCTAAATCATTTTGGTGAATAGTTAAAAACCAACAAGTAACAAACAACTTTGTGAAGGTTGCACATTAGACCAGCGTGGAGGGGGTTTCACAGTGTCACCATTTTTCTGTTCAGGGGTTCAGCATCTGCTGGTCATGGTCACCTCATCTCACATTCTTATTGCAACACTTGACTTCACCAGACCTGGGTTAGTGGCCCGAGTAGGGCACTGGGTTAGTGAATATTCAAAAGTGATCCTCACAAGTTATGAGGACCAGCATACAGTTATACAGGCTGACCGATTGCATGCTTGGGACTCCCCACTTCAGGAACATGTCTGTCTGCCTTCTTTTACCCACAACACACTGCAGAGGGAGTTTTGATCTCAGACTCTTTGACTTGCTGCTTCTCTTTTCATTGTGGCCCTTATAGAAAAACAAGGTAAGAAATTATTTTCCCTTCTACAGCAGAAGAAGTGAATTTTCTCTAGTCTGGCAACTATCACTAGGTCCAGGGAGCACTGTGATTGTTTCAAAGGCCAGCTGAATATATAATATTTGACTTTGACCCTTTAATTTCACATCTGGAATTAAAACAGTATGAAAGAAAGGTTCACATACAAAATAGGTTCTATTGTTTGTTTGGGGTTTTTTGTTTGTTTGTTTGTTTTTCCCTATACTGGGATTTGAACACTAGGGCTTTGCACTGGGGCTACATCCCCAGCCATTTTTTTAGTTTGTGTGGTTTTGAAGTGCTGTTGCTGTTGTTGTTGTTGTTGTTTGAGACATGGTGTCGTAATGTAGTTTAGGATGGCCTTGAACTCAGTGCATACCCCAGTGGCCTCAGACTCCCGTGGTCTTCCTGCCTCAGCCTCCCAGGTGCTGGAATTACAGGTTTGCTACCATGCCCATCTGAATTTTAAATTTTGAAACAGGTGTTGCCCAGGCTGGGCTTGAATTTGGGAGTCTCCTGCCTCAGCTTCCTAAAGTGCATCACAATGCCTGGAGTGTTACTACTTTTTTGTAGTGAAAAATCCAGAAGAAACCCAAGGTATATCCATGGGGGAACAGTCAGGGAAACTGTAGAATGTCCACTTGATGAAATACAGTATAGTGATTAAAAGTTATGGTTTTTGGAGTTATATTTATTCCTCGCAAAGAGTAACAAAATCAGGAGACACACTTGTATGTTTCAGTATGTCATTTCAGAAATGACAATAATCTGTAGTTGGAGAAGAGGAATAGATTATGTTAATGGTTATTATGAATAAAAAGTTGAGCTTTAGATTCTTTTCTACTGTCCACCTTTTCTGTGTGAAGCTTTATATGAGAAAAATAATAATGAAAATGTAAAAATAAAACGAAGATACTCAAAGTGCAGCTCTAACATGCCAGCACCACCCACTCTAATCTCCACACTGCTGGCCGGTGGAGATTTAGCTATAAAGTGTACGGAAGGTCTGCTCCCGTGGAGGCTGCTATTCAGAGAGGGAAGAGGCAGGACATAATTAATTTCTGATGGGGTGTCCTCCGAGGGGGCACGTAGGAGCTGTGGAACCGAGAAAGGATGTTAACTTGGGGTGGGGAGGGCATGGGAGGTGTCCCAGATGAGGGGACAGAGGCCAGGCAGGAAGACTGAGTCAGCATGTAAAGGAGCATGACTGAGAGTTTCCAGAAGAAGCAGAAGCATGTGTGGAAGCAAACTCAGGAGTGTGGCTTCTCCCAGGAACCTCAGGAGGATGGGGTGAGGGTGGGGGCTGGGCCAAAGTAAGACAGGAGCCCGCCGTGGAAACCACACTATAAAACAATTTGAGTTTTATCCTCAAGCATAGACTGACATGAAGGGATTTAAATTTTAAAAAAGAAGAAGAAGAAGAAGCAAAAAAAAAACCCTTTTTGACCACACTGGAAAATAGATACTAGAAGAAATGAGAGTAGATGCCAGGAAACCACCAAGGAGGCGACAGTTGCACTAATCCAGGTGAAAATCATGATGAGTTCAGAATGTCAAGCGAGAAGAGTCTTCCTTTTATGTTCAGACTAAGGTTTGGATGACTGGTTTGTCTTTTAATTGCCTTGTGAAACTTGTAGAAGTCTTCAGGATAAATTGTGGGTTAGCCCGAGATGTACGTACCACCATGGAAATCTCAGACAGTATTGTAAAGGAGCATAAAAACCAAAATGTGAACGGTTTTCTGGTTATGGGATGATGGCTAGGGAAAAATGGACAGATACAGTTCTCCAAAAAAATCCCAGGAGGATGGAAAAAAATAACATTTGGTTTGGTGACAGAATTCCTTCTGTCACTGTAAGATTGATGAGAAGCAGGAGCTTCCAGTAAGAACCAGGGTCTGGCACAGAGCAAACCGCAGGGAGATCGTGCTGAATAGATGAATGAATGAATGAATGAATGAATGAATGAATGAATGCGTGAGTGAATGCATGAATGAATACAGCTGGATGAAAGGTGCTTGGGGATTGTCTCTTGGCTTTCTTGGCTTCACTGTTTCTATTTCCTGGAAACTGCCTCCCATTCCATGTCTCTCCTACATATTTACAGGATCCCCGGTTACTCAAGGTGGGAATGAAGAGAACAAGGGGTCCCCAAAAAGCTCCTTCTAAGGACTGGTCACTTAAAACTGTGTTTCTTCAAACATACATTAGAATTAGGCAAAGTGGAAACAACCTTGTCCACTTTTCCTGAAAAACTAGCAAGGCAGAATCCTTTTATTGAAATGTTTGTCATAAATTCAATTTGGTTAAAAGGAAGATTTTGTGGCCAAACACAGCTTCATAAATATGTATTTATAATGTTTGTTACAAGCATTTGCAAATGCCAAAATTAGAAAAGACCCACATTCCCAGAAAAAGGAAGAAAATTATCTTGGGGCAGGTGGGGACACTTACGTTTCAGGTATAGTGCTAACGTGGAAGACATGTATTGAGTCGAGAGGGATTGCAGTGAACCCTGAACTTGAACTTGCTTCTACCTGATTTCAAAGCTTATGCTCCTTGTGCTAATTCTTTTTTGCTGTCATGCTTTAAAAAAATTTAAAAATTCAGACCTGTGTTGACAGGTCTGTAGAGTTGAGGAACAGTAGGTAAAATGCTCTTTAGCAAGCCTTTGGAGGTTGTTGCTGTGGACTTAGAAAAAACAGAAGTAAAGATTCTGAACTTGAAGTCTTCCTCCTTCTCAGTTTATTAATTTTTTAAATCTTTTTTAAGTAAGCAAAGAGAGAAGTGGCCTTTCCTAAGTGAACAGCATTGAGATTGATAAAGACATCCTGTCATGACTTGTTTCCAAAGTCAGCGAATTCTGTGGATTCCATTCTTACAGACAGAGCAATGTATCGTTGCTCCTGTTTTGTTTTGTTTTGTTTTGTTTTGTTTTGTTTTGTTTTATCGGTACCGGGGATCGAGCTCATGACTGCATTCTTTCAAGGCAGGTGTTTATGCTGCTGAGCTAAATCCCCAGCCCCTTTGCTCCTGTTTTAAAAGAGTGTAGTTCCTTGAGTTCTTTCCCTCCTCTTCGATGGACCTAGATGGTGTTGTTGGGACAATCTTAAGCCATTTTGCAGGATGTCTGTTGGCCCTGATAACTCTGAGACTTTCACATTTGTCACAGCCAGTGATGGTGTTCCCATCTGCCAGGCATATGGAATTGGTGGTGCTCAGCAAATCTTTGTTCCAGTCTGGTCCCAGAGAATATTTTGGAATTGTCTTATAAATTCTCTCCTTTCTCTCCTGTGCTCATTACACTCTGCCTCTACCATAGAAGCCATGCAAATCTGCTTTGGAATCTGATTCATGAGGTCTGCCTTCCCTCTTAACTGACCTGCGAGCCTCTGGAGGCCAGAACCAAGTCTAATTTATCCTTGTTATTCGCCTCCCTGCCCCCAAGAAGGGAGGCACAGTGCTCTACACGGAGGAGTAGCGGGCGCTTCTTTATGCCTTCAGCCCTGGCTTGTCAATCCTGATAATTTTGTGGATGCAACTGGAGAGATTCTAAAAGTGGGCTAACACGAGGTGAATTCTGTGCTATCATTGATCTGGTAACTCAAAACAGAATCTCATTAAAAACTTTTCTTTGTATGGCTTTTTGTTTTTCTTGAGCGAGATTTTGAAGAAAAGTTAGAATCCCACATTAATCTAACCACAGTTTATAAAATAAAGAATTAACCATAGTTACTGCTTTTAAGGGGCTTCTAAAGGGAGGGAGGTCATTTCAGTTTTTCTCTGATAATACAAGCTGTGACAAATACTCTGTGGAAAGTTTCAAATATAGTACTTAAATGAACAGCCATGCTATTATCTTCCATCTAAACTAGAGTAAGAGTGAAAACACTGTCAGGGGGCCTAAGCCCACAACCCCTGACAGAGAAGGTTCGTGGCAAAAAAGGTTGTGATTCTTACTTCTAGAGGTCAGGACACCTGCAGAGTTTCTTTATTCCCAGTTTATGAAGTTTGGGTAGTTTATGAAAATCACACCTTTGAATTCAACACAAAAAATATTTCTTAGCTACCTACTCAGTACCCTAGGCTTCCCAATGCATTGGGCTTTCTGTTTCCTGTACCATCTCTTAACAAGGTTGATTGTCCCTTGTTGACAGAATGTCCTGTGTTGACAGTTCCAGTGAAAACGGTGCATTTGGGAACAGAGAGCCGACCTGTCTCTGAGAGGCACAATGAAGAAAGTAACCTCTTAAGCACCTGAGCTGTTTAATCTGGGTTCCAAAAACAGAGTCACAGGAAAATGATGTTGGAAAGGTCTCCACAGGAAGCACCTCATTCAATCTACGGTTCATTATTCCATCATTTCTTTGCCTGGATCTTTTTCAGGTAAGCCGTAACTTTGAGTTGGTTGGCCGGGTTAACCTGGACCAGCTGGAACAGATGAAGGAAAAAATGGAGAGCTCCAGCAGTGATGATGAGGACAAGGAAGAAGAAATGAACAGCAAGGCTGAGGACAGAGGTTAGTCTCCTCCTGCTCTCCGAATCCCAGATGGCATCCACCACATCACGGGGAGACAGAAGGGAGGCAGGAGGTCGCTGTGGGAGTAACAGAAGGAATGATCCTTCTTAGCTAAGTAGCAGAACAGACTGTCTTAAGAAACACCAGGGGCCATCTCTTTGTAAACTATTAGCAGCTCTACGAACTCCAAGGAAAACAAACATTTTCTCACTAATTATAGATATATGGGTGTTTTAAAAATATATGGCAATGATTTGTTTTTAACCAGGAAAACGAGTGTCTAGGGACTCTTCAGAATGAGGACAGGTGGACCGCAGATGAATGACACTGTGATGCTATTGAGGAATGAGAATGCACTTGGAATGAAACGCTTATTTAAAATGACAGTTGCCATAGAGGGTGTCTGCAAAGAGCTCAAGCCCTTCCCAGGCGCCCTCCTGCAAGGCCCTTCCCTTCCGTAACCCTTGGCACCATTTCCTTCTGTAGGGAAAAAGACAGACCATGCTTTTCGTTCCATCATGTATTTACAGGATACCCTGGGGAAGGTTCCATGGGCCTTTTGAACTACTTTGCCAACTTCTTGCAAGTCTAAAATTAATTTAAAATAAAAAGATTTCAAACGTATACTTGGTTGTAGGCACTTAAAGTGTGGTTGTTTTTGTATTGTTCAATGTGGAATATTGTGGAAATTCCCAGATGATACAGATCAGGTTATAGGTTGGGATGTGTTGCTTTAGTTATTGCAGATATATCTGAAGCCTATGGATAATAGAAGTAACCATTGTCGATCATTCTAGTAATGAGAAAACCAGTATTAGCTGTTGTTTCTGAGTATCATTACTCACCACGTTCAGTGTGGGTGGCCCTTACTTATAACATTTTTCTTTAATCTCACATAATAGTCTGTCTGAATTTGGCTCCCACTGCTGCTATGTGCTGGCTGTAAGATTTTGGATAATTTATCTCCTTTGCATTCATCATTCATAAAATTATAATGACATCTTAACCTGCCTCCTAAGATTGTAATATGCCTATATCGTATGGCTTTAAATATAAGTAAAACTTTAGATACAGAGCTTTGGTATTAACATTTAATTTATTTTGAATTTATTATAAATTGTATATAGTTATTGTGTACAACATGATATTTTGAAACACTGTGGAAGTACTAAATTTAACTATTTAACATATGTATTAACTCACATACTTTTTTGTAATGAGAACACTTAAAGTGCATTCTTAACAAATTTCAGGTATATAGCATGTTGTCACTAATTGTAGGCACCATGCTATACAGTAGATCTCTTGAACTTACGTTTCCCGTCTAAAGCGAAATTGGTATCTTTTGATCCATATCCCACCGGTTCCCTACCTCTCCTCTTGGTCATCACCATTATAGTCTCTGAGTCTGAGTTTTACCTTTTGAAATTACATGTATGAGAGAGATTGATCATTCAAGAGCTCTCTTTTTGTACTTGGTTTGTTCCCTTTTGTACTATATTCCTCAGATTTATACATATTGTCACAAATGACAGGATTCACTCCCCATGCTAAATAATTCTAGTGTGTGTATACATCACATTATCTTTATGCGTTCATCCGTTGAAGAGTGCTCAGGCTGATTCTGCATCTCAGCTATTGTGGATGATGCTTCGGCACCCTTTGGAATGCAGATATTTCTTGCACCCACTCATTCCATGTTCTCTGCATTTAAATCTAGTAGTGGGATTGCTGGGTCATATAGCAGTTCCAATGTTCACTTTTTGAGAAACTTCATAGTGTCTTAATGACCCTTCTAACTTGTATTCCTACTAATTGTGTCCTAGTATTCCTCTTTTTTTTTTCTGTGTCCTCACCAATACTCACTGTCCTTCCCCTTTATGATAATAACCATTCTGACAGACATGAAGTAATAGCTCATTGTGGTTTTAATTTTTATTTCCTTCTGATTACTGAACATCTTTATATGTCTGTCGCTTAGTTTTATATCTTTTGAGAAATGTCTCTTCAGAGCCTCTGTCCTTTTTCTTTCTGGATTGTTTCTTTACTGGATTATTTGTTGAGTTCTTTGACTTCCTTATATAGTTTAGATTTTGACCTATTATGTATGATTTATGAATCTTTTCTCCTGTTTGGTAGATTTTCTTTTTATTCTGTTATTTTCTTTTGTTTTTAGTTCAATGTAGTGCTGTGTCTGTCCTTATTTTAGTTGTTTATGCCATATATAAAGTCACATCCAAAAGATCTCTGCACAAATTGGTGACATAGAGCTCTCCCCTTATTTTCTCTGGTAGATTTACGGTGTTTGCAGGTCTTTCATCCGTTTCAAGTTGAGTTTTTTTTAATTTACATTAAATACATCTCTGGTTTTATTCTTCTTCATGCATGTTATACAGTTCAACATTTAATAAGAGACTGTCATTTCCCATTGTGTTCTTGGCAGCTTTTTCAAAAACCAATTGACTATAAATATGTGAATTTATTTCTGGACTCTATTCTATTGCATTGGCCTATGTGTCTGTTTTTATACCAGTACCATGCTGTTTTGATAACCTTAACTTTGTAGTAGATTTTAGTCAAGTAGTATGATGTTAGCCAGCCATGGGGAGGTGTGTCTGTAATCCCAGCACTTCCAGAGGCTGAGACAAGAGGATTCTTGTGAGTTGGAAACCAGCCTGAATTACATAGCAAGATTTTGTCTTAAAACAAACAAACAAAAAAGTAGTATGATACATTCAACTGTAGTTTATTCAAGATTTGGAGGAGGGGGTCTTGTGGTCCCATTACAAAGATTAAATGGGGGCTAAGGGCATGTGTTAGTGGTGTATAGTGCAGTACTTTCAAAGCATGCATGAGGCCCTAAGTTCTTTCTCTAGAACTGCAAATAAATACATGTACATGTGTGTGTGTACATTTTGCACACACACTCATATATTCATGGCCTTAGCCTAGTTCCATATTAACCACATAATAAATGGTAGCCCTACAGTATGTGTCATTATTATCATTTTTATATAAGTGGGAAAATAAAGCTCCAGAAAGTTTAGGAGCTTATTCAAAGTAAAGCATACAAATAAAAAAATAGTAGGGGTTGAATTTAGGCCTTTGGTTCCAAAAGCAAGAGGGCTTTTTATTTCTCTTTCTTTGAGTTAAGACCTCACTAAAAAAGTTGCCCAAATTGGGCTTGAATTTATAATCCTGCCTCAGCCTCCCAGAGGGCTGGGATCACAGGCAAGTGCCACTACTCTCAAAAAGACCTCTTGTACTGCCTACCATTTCCCAACCCCTCAGGTAGTAAAATGTGCTTTATTTTAGGGGATTTGTCTCTGAAATTGTGACTTCAATGGCTTTTGGGAACTCACTTAATGGCACACTTTTAAAAGCAGAATGTCTTTATTATTTCTGCTGCTTGCTAAGTCTGCAAGCCTTTTTTGTGAGCTGTTTCCTTCTATGACTTTCCCTAGTCTTTTTCCTGACCTGCACCCAACCCTGCCATTGACAGCCAGGGTAGAGGTTGATGGTTTTGAAAACTGGGGGTCTAGTTTGGCATTTGAGCTTCTGAGTAAGATAGACATCAGGTTACTGACAGCCAATGTGTGCTAGCTTGTCAAAAAACCCATGCCTGTGGTAATCTGAAAAATACACAAGGAAAACAAGTCCTGACCGTATGGGTGGATCGTTCTTGTACAGTAGCACATTTATGACTAGGGTCTGTGTTCACCCATTTCTTAGAAGGAAAATGGTTGTGATCGCCGAAGCATGACTTCTTTCTTCTTCTTTTTAAACCTTTACACAAATATGTTCTTGACAATGAATTCTTAACATCTGTGCACTGTTACAAGAGTACTCCAGGAGAATATGCATCTGACAGAGGGTGCAAAAGTTTCCTTTCCTTCATGGTTCTGGGTGGCCCTGCAGTTGCTCTTCAGGAAATAAATTATTCTTCATTGGATATTATGACTCTTTAATGTCTGAAGCAGAGTGCCCATTATTTTAGAGATTAGGAATATTATAAGGCAGAAACCTCTTTTATTCTCCCTTCCCTGTCACTAAAACAAATATGGGAAATTAGAAATGACAGCAGTTGATGTGTGTGGGACATAGGGCCTATTTCCCCTATTTGTGGGGCTTGGCCTCCTCGTTTGGCTCTGCTACATCAGACTAAATGGGCATAATTGGAAAGACCTCCACGGTCTCTGCTCTCACTGACATGCAGCACACACGTGCATGAGCCTTGAGCTTGTGGAGCAAACACTGGAGGGAGAAGTGTGTCTTCCTCCCAGAGGGCAGAGGATTTCCCCCACTTACTTCCAGACATGTCCGTGGGAATTCTCAAGCCTAAATTTCCCTTCCCCTTTACCCAGTTAAAAAAAAAAAAGGCCTCCTTTGTGCCTCCTCCTTTGAATAGACCTAGAATCAATTTTCCACCATTTCAGTAGATTCTTGCCAAGAAGAAGCAGCAGCAGACAATAGCCCCGGGGTGTTTTCGCCAAACCCTCTGGCTTCTAGGAGCAGGCTCTCGGGCTGATGGAGAGCTATTTGAAGTGTGACAGGTAATGAGTGGCCTCCTGCTTTGAGGATGAAACTTAGCATGTGCCACTGGAAAGAATAAATGACTGGTTTCATATTTCCCAAGGGTAAGCGAGCCAGGGTACCAGGAACATTCTCCCTGTTGTCAATTTAGACTTTCATCAGACGCCCTCAGTTTAAGGAGTTCAGAGCCTTGCACTGAACTCCTTACACTGTTCCCCAGACCCTTTCCAAATGCTAGGGCTGGCAGAGGTCTCAGCATGGACACTCGGCAGGGCCTGCCTGTGAAGCTCGGAGGGAATTTGAAAGAGGAGAAACCAGGCATGAAGAAATCAAAATGCACCCTAACAGAATCCTGTCCACCCCACCCCCTCTCATTATGCCACTGGGGAGGAGTCAGGAAGGCATTCTGTTGATTTCTTGCCCAAGATAATCCCTGCTAAGGAATTAATGCGCAGAGCAGATGGTGCTGTCTCATTTCCAATGAAAAGAATCAAGGAAGATAGTCTGTGCAATTATTTTTAATGGCTTGTATGGTGATCTTCTTAATTTGTGAGAAAATGTTTCATCTTTTGTGAAAACTGGCCCTGTTCACACAGCTTTTTGTGCTGAAGATTAAGGTGTCACCGAGCCCTTATCCTGTTAATGTCATCCTGCGGATTTTATGAGATGGGGTATTTCAACCAGAAGACCTCTTCCTGTCACACCTTATATGTATGGGCTTAGAGCGGTCACATATGTAAAGATTTCCCTAAGCGCTGCCCTCATTTGACAATGTGGCCCAAGGACCATCTTCCAGTCCTGCTGTTATTCCCTCATGAAGACTTCGCCCTCTGTGGTCTAATGAAAGACATATGGGCTTGGGACTTAAGAGAACACAAAGGCCATATAAGCTATCAGCTTTGAGTTGCCAGGAGGTGTGGCCTGAAAACAATTAGCCAACCCATCTACACTAGGCAGACCCCTAGCATTGCCCAGCACCATGGAAGAAACAAAGCAACCAGGTCAATATCGGATGCTTACAACAGACCCATCAAGAAAAACCTGGGTAGCCCCACACTCCACTGATTGAAGAATAGATGTCAGGCAGCTGGCCAGGATCCCTCCCTGGCCAGGCACACATTTTTGCATACCAGTTGGACAGACCACATTCACACAAAGTTCTTTCTTTACAGATCTCACTCAAGAGTTCTTAACCGCTCTGAGAGGTGTTGATGGTATCCATAACAGGGGATCACAGTCTTAAAATCTTAAGGCTCTGGCCTCACTTGGAACAAGCAGAACCCCTGATGTCTCCACTGACTTAACTGGGTGCTTTTGTGTAGCCTATATTCTTTTTACCAAGCAAAGATAAACCTGTGTCATGTAGAAAACAAATAGATGCCAAACTATGAGGCACTGACAGAAAACATACCAAAGGGAAAGATTAAATGGAAAAACAGGAAAGCTCAGACATCTTAAGAATGGGCAGATGTGATTCTTCTCACCAAAGAAAGAGCCCAATTACTTGTGATAACAGCAACTAGGAAAATGAGGAAAAATGGAAGCGTGGGACCTGGGACCAGAACAGTTCTAGGTGGCTCCTGGAGGACTGCGTCTCAGGGGAGCTCTAAGAGTAAGGAATCTGGAAAGCAGATTCCTCCCTGGCTTCCAGGTGAGGGAGGAGGGAGTGGACCAGTGAGTGTGGACCTGCGTCTTCCTCCAACTCCCACAGCACACAGTTAACATCCGTGCTTTCTCTTTGCAGAGCTGATGAGATTTTCTGACCATGGGGCTGCTATTAACCCTGAGAAGCGTTTTCCATGTGAATTCTGTGGACGGGCATTTTCACAGGGCTCTGAGTGGGAAAGACACGTGCTGAGACACGGCATGTAAGTCGGGCCATCCCCAGAATACCTTAGTCCAAATGAGAGGAGAGGAGGGAGGTCAGGCTTCTCATTTGGCTCCCCTGACCCTGTGTAGACCCAGCTGCGCCTCCTTGGGTGGAAAGGCATTTGTGAAGAAGGGGTCAGGGTTTCCTGTTGGTTTTTAAAGCCTCAGCCTGATGAGGGAAGCCATTATGGATGACAAATACCTCGCAAGCCCACACGTGCAAGTAGGGTGCACTCTAGCCCGAGTCCCTTTAGTTTTCATTAGCATGACATTCTATTAGAGAACATGTATCGGGACTTCCATTCCCATGAATATACCTGTGCCCTGTCTGAGAACAGAGGCAGCTTCTGTCTGCTTCCAGGTAGGTGATAGCAGGCCTCTCAGATACCTTTCAGATCCTTAAACATAAAACCGTTGGCTCACTGAGGCATGCTTAGTCCACCAGGCACCCAGAAAAGCTTGTGTTCAGCCCTTTCCGGAGAAAATTCCCCCAAACTCCCAATTGTCTAGGCCTCCAAGAATACAACTAAGCTTCTCAAGATACACGTTTCATCTTTGAGGTTTTTATTCTTTGTTTCTGTGATTTGGTTCTGGACCTTTCCAATAACTCTTCAGTACCCCAGCTGCCCTTTTCACCTTAACAGAGCTGATCTTCAAGCCTCTGTGCTGAGCTGATGAATTTGAACGTGACACAGTTTTCCTGTTCCACCCCTCATGACTCAGTAGAGGAGATGCCATAAAATGGTTACGTTCATCTAGAAACAAAACAGAGTATAATCCAAACGATGGATTTGTTTTGTTCAAATCTTTAAAACTCCACAGAAATACCTGACCTGCCCAGGCAGCAGGTCTATATCACTGGCTGTTCAGGGCTCCATCCGTAGGACTTATTCAGATGAAACCCCCACAAGCTTGTCAGGATCAGGGAAATAAGGACGGTCTTTTTTTTGTTTGTTTAATTAACAAAAGCACATTCGCTCATTTGTCCCTTCCGGGAACGTTTACGGCAGGTCATTGAATGACACCAAGCAAGTGATCCGAGAAGAAATCCACCCGAAAGAGATGGTGGAGGACGGTCTCACGATGCCCTCCATAGAGGAAAAGGAAGACGACGAGCCGATCGGGATAGACTTTTCCCTCAGAAACGAAACAGTAGCCATCTGTGTAGTAGCTGCCGACAAATCTCTCCTGGAGAATGCAGAGGCCCAAAAAGAATAAAGAGTGTGGTGAACTTCCTAAGCCGTACTTGAACCGTGATGAAAGAGTGGGGAGGGCCAGCGTGGGCTGAGAAGGGGGACAGTAACGAGAAGACGGAACAAAGCTGCTCTTTAGGACTGAACAATCTATTTTCAAAGCACTGGTACCTGTGTGAGTGAGTATGTAAATTAAAGTTATTTAAATGGTTGGAATATGTGGCTCCTTTTCCATCACTCCATCTTTCCTTCCGGATCTTCACCGTGGACGGTGCCTGTGCGCGGATGTGAAGCGCCCCCTCCCGGGCACGGTGCGCTCCGCGGCGGTCTTGGACGGTGTGTGCACGCGGCGGCGGCGGCTCCAGCCAGGGACAGCGGAAGACCTCTCCTGGGGGATCGACTCGTGGACGCACACCTTTCAGTGCGTTTTTCTAGTTTTAATACCTTAAGCTTTTTCAAGACCTAACTGCAGCCGCTTTGGGAAAAATAAATTAATTAATTAAATAAAATAAAAGAAAACAAACAAACAAAAACTGCTTTGCATAAAACAGTCACCTGTTTCCTAGTACCTCAAACTTAACCAAGGGAATTCTCTGCATTTGTCAGTACTACCTGTCGTCCTTGTGGTTAAATGTAGAGAGAACTGCTGGGCAAGATGGTGAATGGAGAAAAAAAAAAAGAGTTTTAAAGAAAGGAACACAAATTGTGCTTAAAATCCCCATGTGGGTTTTATTTCTTAAAATACTGTGATTTTTTTAATTATTTTAGTAAAAAACAAAACAAAAAAAAGAAACAGACTTTAATTATTAGACAACTGTTTGTGAATTGTCATCCTTTATTCCAGGTAAGCTGTTTATTAGCGTTCAACTATAATTTAGAATTTGGTAGATTCATGTGCGCTAATTTGAAGATGATTGTGGAGTTTTGCTTGCCACATGTTTTATTTTCTATCGATTCGAGTGTTACAAACACAGCACAATTCAGTTTTTCATACGAATTGTTTTTTTGTGTGTGTGTTGTTATTGTTTTGATTTTGGGGGCGAGGGAGATTTAGTTTTTTGTGAATAGGAATGTTTTTATTTTAAACATGGAAATAACAAAAGAAGTTAACTTTCTTTTTTTATTATTATTTTTTATTTAACTAAAGAACCAAACTTTCGGCACAGCTATGCAGCTTGTGGGCCAGAGGAAGAGGTCCTCTTCACCCTTTTGTTACTTGTCAAATTAACACATTATCCGTCTCACACCAATAAGTTTTGTTAGGATGGGCTGGCTTTTGTGTGTGATTCTAAAGTGTG